>APFE031019265.1:279183-323519 GCA_000404065.3 Pinus taeda
AAAAAAAAAAAAAATTCCAATTACTAAGCACGATTTTATCTTTTTGTTGAAAATATCGCGATTATATGATAATATCGCGATTTTAACAACACTGCTTCTAAGATAAGGATCTTTGTGGGCTACAATGAGGTCTCAATTGCCTATAGAGTCTACATTCCAAGACAAACGAGAGTCAATGTAATTTGTCAATCAACATGTCAGATTTGAGGAGGGTAGGACCTTTAGGAGGCCTCATGACACAGAGCCACTGGTGGTAAAGGAGATGGAGCGAGAGGCTCCAAAGGTTGAGGAGGATCCAACAGCACCAATAATAGGGGGCACAACCTTCAGTTCAGGAGGGGGAGCACGATGTTCCTTCTAGCTCTACTAGGACGAGGCTGAGATGGGTTGAACAAACATTCAGAGATGCAAAGGAGCACATGGAGGCTCCTAATAGAAAGTTTAACAAAGCATACCACCAGCTAGATTTTCCAACTATATGGCCATGATTAGCAGCATCAGTGATTTTGAGCCTTATACTTTTGAGGAGGCAGCAGATCAGCAGGTTTGGATGGATGCCATGGTGGAGGTGTACGGTTCCATCATGAGGAACGATGTGTGGGACATAATGTCGAGGCCAAACGGAAAATTTGTGGTCACTTTTTGATGGATCTATAAGATCAAGTATGCAACATATGGCAACGTTGAGAAGTACAAGGTGAGGTTCATGGTGAGGGGGTTCTCCCAGAAAGAGGGAATGGACTACGAGGAGACCTTTGCACCCATCACCAAATATGCATCTATCAGGTAGGTCATATCTATTGCCTCAGAAATGGGGTGGAGGATACATTTTATGGATGTGAAGACTGTCTTCCTCAATGGGGTGATTGAGGAGGTGTATGTTGAGCAGCCTCAGGGATTTGAAGTGCATAGGAGGGAGTCCCATGTATGCAGATTGAAGAAGGCCCTTTACAAGCTAAGCAAGCTACATGCGCATGGTACTCCAGGATCAATGGGTACCCTCTAGGTTTGGGCTTCACTAAGAGTGAGGCCAACTCCAACTTGTACTATGTATTTGTTGAGGATGAGCTGCTTATGTTAGTGTCGTATGTGGACGATCTATTCTTGACAAGATCGGAGATGCGCATTGGGAATTGCAAGGAGGACCTTGTTTCTGAGTTTGAAATGAAGGACATTGGGCTTAGGCACTATTGAAGAATGTAACTAGGTTCGGTCTTCATAATTGTATTCGAGTCATAATGATTTGTATTTATCAAAAAAAAGAAAGAAAGAAAAATATTATTATTATTATTATGACTTTTAAAGCATGGGTTTCATGTTTGGGTCATCATGTTTTAGGTCAAAGTCCCCATTGAGGACTTCTAGGTTTTATATTAAGTCATTAGTGTCATTATCCATTTTATAAGACCCTTCTTAGGCTTTTGAATCATGTAAAAAGAATTATTATTGAGTAAAATATGTAATTTGACACCTCCACACCAAGTCAGCCCTTACATGATCAAGTCGGCCTACATGAGGGTAATTTGAACTGTAGAAGAGGCTATGTATACAGTGCAGTTAATTCATTTGGAGATCAGTCACACAAGTTCAATATTCAAGAGGCAAAAGAATACGAAATTACAGAAGAAATAGAAGGAGATTTGTCGGAGAAGGAAATCGAAGTTTTTGGGTTGTATTTTATTAATTCTTTTAATAAAATACAATCCGGGTGGAATTTTACCAAACAGTTTCTGGGTTCTTTCGAACTCATCTGCCTTAGCCTCTCCACCAATTTTCAAGGCTAGAGCACTTCTGATGCTACCAAAAACTAACATATATGGGCTGACATGAAAGGCTATAGATCATGAGAAGGAGGAAGAGAAGGTCTAGGTTCCAGAGGTTCAGAGGGAGTCAAGTTCTAAAGGGAGTTTGCAAGTTGAAAGGGAGAATGTGTAGCCCAAGCAGAGCACGTGGTCAGTGGGGCGCAAGGGTGCTTCTATATCTAGCAAGAAGGAATCATGGAAAGACCTAAAAGCATTTCAGGAGGAAGAAGAAGCAGGGGGTTTCCAATGACGATGACACTTCCGAGAAGGGAACAGTCCGTGCTACAGGGTTTGTTGCAGTTATGGGCGCCAAGAGTTGGGCGAGTGTTGTGAGCAATGACAGTGATGACGATTTACTTCCTAGTCTTGGAAGTACCTTCCTCGCTAAGAGGGATTGTTGAAATTGGTAGCTTGGGAGGTACTCCAAGCCCTAGGGTTTGGGGTTTTAGAGGAAGGAGCACCACAAGTGGCTTTGTGGGCTATGAATCCAAGGTGTGGGCTTTGCACCCAAGCTTGTGGGTGTGAAGCCACAAGGAGTTTCATTGGTTTGACACTTGGAGGATGTAAGGGACCCTTAAAGCAGCAAGGGGACACCTTAAACATCAAGAGATGTCATGTGGTTTGAGAGTTATTAAATTATTTGCATGTTGGTTGGAATTGTGCGACAAAAGGTCAAGTCCGCTAGGATAGAGTATGCCCCTCATGACAATTCGTTCGCACCACATAAGAAGCATATAAATTAGAGGTGTGTTCCATAGTTATCAAAACTGGACCAGTCATTGAACCGGTAGACCACTTGGACCAGGAACCAGTCAAAACCGTACGAAAACCGATAAAAAAATCGGACCAAAAAACCGGTCAACCAAAAACACATAAAATATTCAAATTTTAAAGAAAAACATATATATTCATGTGCATCTATATGAATCAAAACCATTTATACACAAAAAAGCAAAAGTGTCTCATTTACATAGCATGTAAAGGTGCACATAACCAAAATAGCACCGAGTGCAATCCATCTCTAAACCGAAATACATCAGCAAACAAGCTCCACATGGCCTCTAGCATCTAAAAAGAAATTATGTTACAACAAATACCTACATATCATCAAAATCATTACCTATATTGGAATCTTTGTCATCAATATCACCCCTCTAAGCATTAAAATAAGATAGAAAAATCATAGCATGTCAAGTCAAGATTTTGTTTGAGTGATGGGTATTTTTTCTAGTAGGCTCATGATAGAGGAGTTCAACAACCAATGCCACTAACATCAAGGTACATAGAGCGCTTGCTGATCTTGATTAAATACTAGTTCCATACCCTCGAACATATGAGAAAATCCAATGTAGCGTTGCAATCCCCCCAACCTCGAAATCCTGGAAAACTATTCTCTGTTGGATTTTGAGTGAGCTCTAAATTTCTACTTTCTCCATATGAAATCCAATGAGGTCAAAACCACTCTCAAACATCCCGAGTCATTTCATGGTAATGTTAAAAATTTAAGTAGAAGGATGAAAATGAAAGATAAAGGAGACTGTCACTTTAACATTGCCATGAAATGCATAGCAATAGTGGAATCATATGCTTGAATATTAGGCACCTATTCTAGGCTAGTGCCCAGCTAAGACAAACACTAAAAGAAAAAAAGCAAAACAGATCCCACTTGATGCGTTCTACGTGGCTTTACCATACCGAACCGGACAAAAATGGTTCAAGTCACCAATTCGAACAGGTTTTTGCCTCAAAATAGTCGGACCAGTCTGAACCGGCCAATCCGGTTCGATCCTTATAACATTGGTACAGTCTTGACAAGAATGGAGTGTGCAAGGGGTGCATGCTTGGCAAGTATGCCAAGTCATCCTTCCAAAGCCAAGACAGCGGAGCCAAAGGGATTTTGGAGCTGGTGCATTAATATGTATGTGGGCCTTTCTCTTCTCCATCACTTGTGAGACATAGGTATTATGTTACTTTCATTAATGATTATTCTCAAAAAACTTGGATATTTTTTATGAAGAAGAAGGATGAGGTCTTACCCAAGTTCATGGAGTTTAAGGCCTTGGTAGAAAACTAGACAGAAAAGAAGATCAAAACAGTGAGGAGTGACAATGGCAGGGAATATATCTCCAATGCCTTCAAGGACTTGTGTGCCAAGGAGGGCATTAGGAGAGAGTTGACAGCACCCCATAACCCTCAACAGAATGGGGTGGCTAAGAGGAATAACCATAGCATAGTTGGAGTGGCCAAGGCCATGTTGCATAATCAAGGACTGTCTATGTTCTTGTGGACAAAGGCATGCAATACTGTAGTATTTCTGCAGAACAGAAATCCACACAGGGTGCTTGGACGAGTTACACCAGAGGAGGCTTTCACAAGCGAGAAGCCTGATGTTTCACACTTCCATATGTTTGGCACAAAAATTTACTAGCATGTGTCCAAAGATAGCAGAAAGAAACAGGAGCCCACAATAAAGAATGGCATTTTCATGGGTTATAGTGAGACATCCCAGGCATACAAGGTGTATATTCCATCATTCAAGAAGACATTTATCAAACAAGACGTGAGGTTTGAGGAGGACAGAGCTCTGAGGGAGTCCTTAGAGCAAGGGCAGGTTGGAGTACCTGAGGAGGAGCTACTCACTCCCAAGGAGGAGCCTCAACCAAGATCACAGTTTGGGTCTCAGCCAAGTGGCAAAAGGGTCGCACAACAAGATGAAGAGGAGGAGAGACCAAGACAAGAGCAGGCAGCTACTCAGTTAGAGACTCCTAGCATAGGAGGAAGAGAGCCAAGTGGGCCTACAGGCTGATTCAAAAGGCCCAGGAGCATGTTGAAGCTCCTAGCTCTATGTTCAGGTAGAGCAAGCAGCCATAGAGGTACACCAGGTATGTGGCACTAATGATAGAGTTATTGGACACAAAGCCTTCTTGTTATGAGGAGGCAACTTCTCAGCAGGATTGGCAGGATGCCATGGTGAAGGAATATTCCGCAATCATGAAGAACGATGTCTAGGAGATAATGACACAACCAAAGAGAAAATCAGTAGTAGGCTCACGCTAGGTGTACAAGGTGAAGCATGGAGCAGATGGGAGTGTGGAGAAGTACAAGGCCAGGTTTGTGGCCAAGGGTTTCTCACAGGTTAAGGGCATAGACTATGATGAGGCGTTTACCCCAGTAGCACGATATTGATCCATCTGGACAATTTTGGCACTTGAAAAATAGATGGGGTAGAAGATCCATCAGATGGATGTGAAGACAACATTCCTCAACGGAGTGGTTGAGGAGGAGATCTATATGGAGCAACCACAGGGGTTTGAGTAGTTCAACAGACACACTCATGTGTGCAGGCTAAAGAGAGCTCTTTATGGGCACAAGCAGGCTCCGAGAGCATGGTAAACTCCTACTGACAACTACCTTTGCGGATTGGGCTTCACTAAGAGTGAGGCGGATCCCAATCTGTATTACATCATGGTTGGAGGGCTTCCACTCATTCTAGTGCTCTATGTTGACGATCTTATACTGAATGGAGTAGATAGCTTGATATTGCAAAGCAGACCTTGCAAGGGAGTTTGAGATGAAGGATATAGGGCTTATGCACTATTTCCTAGGATTGGAGGTTGGGCAGGGTGATCGCGAGATCTTCTTGGGACAGGGAATGTACATGCAAAAGATTCTTAGGACATTTCATATGCAGGATTGCAGGCCCATGGCCACGCCTTTAGTCCCAAACTAGAGGAAGGTGGATGCTAGCAGAGCAGAACAAGTAGATGATACATTATACATGCAGCTCATCGGGTCGTTGATGTATTTGGTCAACACATGACCTGATATTTGTTTTGCAATAAACCAGCTGAATCAGCGCATGATGGAACCAACCAGAGTTCATTGGGTTGTTGCAAAGCATGTTTTGAGGCATCTCAGAGGCATGGCAGATTATGGATTGTGGTACAAACAAGTTGATGGAGTGAGGCTTGAGGGCTTCACAGATGCAGATTGGGCAAGGTGCTCCACAGATTGGAAGAGAACTTTAGGTTTTGTCTTTAGCATTGGGTTAGCAGTTGTTTCCTGGTTTAGCAGGAAGCAGAGATCAGTTTCACTCAATGCCGCAAAGGCTGAGTACATGGCTGCCAGTTTGACAACGTGCGAAGCTATCTGGATGAGGAAGTTGCTTGTGGAACTTTTCAGACAGGGGATGGAGCCTACTGTGATACATTGTGATAATCAGAGTTGCATTAAGCTCTCTAAGAATCCAATGTTTCATGATCACTCCAAGCATATCAAGATCAGGTATCATCATCTCACAGATTGTGTGCAGAAAGGGATAGAGAAACTACCATACAGTCCAACAAAGGAGAAAACAACAGATATCTTGACCAAAGAATTGACAAGAAGTACTTTCGTCTATTTCAAAGACAAGTTAGGAGTTGTACAGAATTCGTTCCTTGTTAAGAGGGAGTGTTGAAAATTGTAGCGAGTGAAGGTCTTCTCTGGTTTGTGCCTAAGCCAAAAAGACCACAAGTTGTCTTTCTTTTGACCATGGAGCCAGTTCATGGAAATGGTGAGTTTATTTCCAGTTTGCGGGAATAATATTCACAAGTTCATGCGTAGTGTTGGAGGATCAGTTATGTGGATCCTTCTTCATTTAACTACAGGATCGAGTGGCAGTTATGAGTGCAAATAGAATGAGTTGGAGCTTCAGTCAATGATTGAAGTAAGGACGAGTTGTGACTCCAGTTATGATTGGAGAGAGAACCAGTTTGAACTCAATTAACTTGTCAACCACAAGAGTTCTAAATTTGCAGTTGCCAATTTTAGCATGGATCGAATCTATAAAGGAAGGGCAAAGGCACAAAGTTTTGTGTGAGATCTCTTTGCATGTGGTGTGCACAGTCTTGAGGAGCAAGTATGCACATGTTTGGAGGAGCCTTGCGCTAGGAAATAGGAGCAGCAAGTGCAAACAGAAATAGGAGTCTGGTGCCCTACAAAACAGGAGATTTGTGCACAGGGAAATAGGCCCTAGTGCGCTAGGAAATAGGGTTGCTAGTGCGCAAAAGTTTAGGAGCAGGGATCATGTGTTTTGCAGGGTATTTCAAGCTAGCACAGCAGAGAACAAGTTTGTTCTAAGTGAAACAGATTATCTTGTAAGATATTCGATTGCTCAAGTCTATCAATAAATTACTACAGCAAAGAAGAGGGTTTTCCCAGTTGGGTTTCCCAAGAAATAATTGTATAAATTTGTGTGACTATGTTTTTTATCTCTTCATTTATATTCCGCTGCTTATCAGTTAAGAAATTCTTTATCTTTGTGAAAGGAAGTTTGGTTTCAGTTTGTAGTTGCTTTATATTCAGTTATTCACTAAGTAGTTGCAGAATTTCATTGGAAAATAACATATATATTCAGGGATTTATGTTAAATCCAAACCAACTCCAAAGATCAGCATTTCACTGCTTGAACGAACACCAATGCATATACCTATGTTAGCATCAATAAGAGACAAACTGTGAGCTAGTTGTAGAAATGTATATTAGAAAATTGATAATAAGATAATATGAGTACAAAACAGTAATGTGAATACTCACAAAAAGGAACAGAAAACCTAATATATATATATATGAGAGAGAGAGAGAGAGAGAGAGCATGCGAGTAGAAAGGAGACTGTAGAAAGTGTAAATTACAATGATAATACATACTCTAACTAAGTCCACAAAGAACTTAAGGAATATGGCTCCTCATAATGGGCAAACAACAGCAATGTTAACAATCACAAGAAGGAATAGAAAGCCAAAGAGCAAGCATGCAAACAAAAAGGAGAATGTAAAAGTATAAATTACAATAATAATACATATGCTAACTAATTCCACTACGAACTAAAGGGCAATGTCTCATCATAGAGTCATAAGGTAACTTAATAGGGTGCATAGATATCAAATTTGTATTATACGCTATGACAATCAATGCCACCTTAGTTTTTGAATGCTAGTTCCACAATCAAAGACAAGCAATCTTAGACATGAGGTAAGCTGTTTTATCTAATTTTGTTGGAATCATGAGCATTCATTCATCTTTCAGTTTTTAACCTGACTGAAAGATTATAATATCCTACAATATGACACACTTTGAAATATCCTACAACATTTTTTCCGTATCAATTTTGTGGCTGTTTATAGCTGTTCTTGTTAGATGGGTATTCCTTAGAAATTTTAATTTTGACCATGTAATAATTTTAAAAGATAACACAGATTGCTGATTCTACATGTAATCCTATTACTTAAATACATGCACCTCAATAATGGGCAACACTGGTGCAGAATCAGCCTTAATGATTTTTTCTCTGAGTAGTTTCATAATGTAGGTATCTTACAGGGGAGTTCTAGGTGGGCAGGGTCAGAGTCTTAGCATCACATATAGTGAGGTCAAATTCATACCATCCAACAATAAATTATCAGCATTGATACTTCATTTGTCTTTAGTATGTCAGAGACACTGTGATGACTCTTTCCTTCCAGTTTTGTTGATTACCAATTGGGTGCTAGGTGTCTAAGCTACTTGGCATTTCAAAGATTGACGGGGATGAGATTGAAAAGATTATTTAGAGGCAAGCAATGAAGTATTCATTTCCAGTTCAGTCTACTCGCTTAATAGATTATTGGTTATGTTGTAAATTTGTGTCATTCTCCTTGTCTTGAGCCGTATACATCATGGGATATATTTTTCCTTTGCCTCCCAACTTTTTCCCTTAGCTGCACTTCTCGCATGACTTTTGCTGGCAACTTCTAATTCAATTCAGAGAACTGAGTAGCAGACTCTCCACGATAAGGGTGATTGTTGCCACACAGTACTATGCGGGTAGCATAATAAAATAAAATTTTCCTGCTGAGAAGGTAAGACCAAATCCACTTTGTGCCATAATGCAGTTAGAAAAGTCCCAACATAAAAGGATAATATAGAATTGCTACTGGTCAATGACATCCAAAAAAATAAAAAATTAAAGGAACATCGGCCTCATACGATGAGAATTTCCTAGACAACTCAAGATCATTATGATTTTTGCAGTAACATGGGTTAGAAACTCCAAATTGAAATGTAGACCAGTAGAAGCCATATGCCATTAACCATGAATGCTCTGATCTCCAAATGAAAACAGAAATTCTTAGAACAACTCATGTTACATACGAGCACAGGGAACAAGTGGAAGGCAAAACACAGTTATACCCGCTATTGTTATATATTATAAACAACCTATAATGTCGACTCAATCAGTGATTTGTTCAAACGAAGTCCACACCGTTACTTTCAACAGCAAAAGATCCTGTAGCCGGGGGCCGTGGATCCAGCTATATAGCGAGCAGATTTATGTAAAGGACTTCAAAATTTGTGAAACGATTCCAACATCAGCCAGTGATAGGCTTTTTTAGAACAATTCATCTGCTCAAACACCAAAAAACTTCAAAAAATGTGAAAATAATCCAACATCAGCCAGTGATATTTTGGACCAAGCAGCCTCTGCGACACTACTGTGGTTAGAGGCACAAGGGCATGTTAGAATTTTGAAAGTTTTAAAGTTAAAATCCGTTGCTTCATTTTTTTTTCTAGAGAAACACCCTTTCCATTTAATATATAACAGAAGCAACCTGGTACAAGAACCATGTAAACATGGTATCTTTTCTGCTTTTATGTGCTGCTTCAATGATCTGTATCCACAGGTAAAATGTCTTGTGTTCCAACCCCTAGATCGCAACAATTCCATATATAAGAAATAAAATATTTCTGAGGTGGGTACTTTTCTGAAAACCTCTGTTTGATGTTTTGCTTGAGAATCCATGCCCCTATGTAAAAGGGCCGCTGAAATTTAAACCTAGGTCGTGGCAGTGGTAAGCAACCGTATTTAACATTAACAAACAACATAAGTGGCTAATAAACTGTGATGTCGTTTTCAAGTACCGCCGTCCATATGCCGCTAACTATGCAACCTTGTAAGACAGGGGATAAGGCTATTAGATTTTGTTGCACTGCTTATATGTGTTTCGTGCGTTCAACTATACTCAAAGTAATTTCAATAAATTAATAGAAAACCTTCCATGGCTCTACAGAAAACTACCTTCAACTAATTGGCGGAAGACCTTCACTTAATTGGTGAGTTAAAGGGAAATTATCAGAAGAAAACAAACCTCCTATAAAAAGTGAAATCCAATTTTATTGAAGTTTCGCATGAGGATTTTTTAAATGCCTATTCTAACAAACAATCCAAACAAAAACTAAAACCTGACAAAAAACCGGCCATATAGCTACAATTCACCCCGAGAACAATTTAGAAAAAAGAAATGAAAGATAACTTACTCAAGAAATTGAATTCTTCAATGGAACGAGGAAAAACAAATAACTTACTTGACAAATTGAATTTCTTCAATGGAACGAGGAACTTTAAGAAACTGGTATTCGGCAGCAGGCATGGTCCAATATGTACATATCAACCCTAACGACAAAACACAGAAAATGCTAATCGCGGCCACCAATTCGAATTGCGTCAGAAGAAACCTGGTTGCGCCCGTTTCACTATCAGATTTTCCATTAAAATTATCAGAGCTGGAACTGTTGGAAGTTGTCATTGTGAAGGTCGAACAGATGTAAGAGAGATCCGAACCCTCGACCTTCACAATGTCGTTGCTTTCCTTTCTTCGATATATATCATTAGAAAGAATTGCAGAAAAAGGAGTACGCGAAACCCCGGGACTCGGAAAACACGTTAGGTGCAGCTATCCCTTTAACAGCAATGTTGTTTTTAACGGCACTGTTACCTTCACAGAAACGAAGCCGAGTTGTGCTTTAACGGCGACGAACAATTCCGTCTCATGACTAGGCGCATGTTGTCAGCAAAGAAATCCAATGAGAGAATATTCCTTCTTTAACTGTGTGGGATGATACCATTTTCGGTCCCATGTGGGGAAGGAATGATTTAGAAGTTAATTAATTGATTTTTTATTCTCTGTTCATGCATCTTACGCTTCGTTTATCTTTACCAACAAAGACTTTCCCAAGCTGCAGAGATTTGAACCTGGAACCTTGTCTGCCTTTTACGAATTGCCTGTGTTTACTAAATCTTATATTTTTTTATTATCACTAAATTCTATGTAAAAATGAATATTATTTATTTTTTATTTTTGCGAAGGAATTAATAATTTTATAATCATTTATTAGATTTTTGTTTATTTATATAATTCGAAAGATTTAATGTTTAGGAGGTTTTCTTATATTCACTGAAAGTGTTAATGATTAAAATATGTGTTATTTTTTTTTAAAGTGTAATTTAATTGAGTGATTTAAATATGTGAGAATTTGTGGAAATTAAGAAATTCAAGTTTTAAATTTCTGGTTTTAATTTATTTTATGAAAAATTTAAAACAAATAGTGAACCCTAAATTTACTTGTAACTATTGTTAATTATGGTTAATAACATTATTAATTTTCATAAAAACTTTTTAAAAATGATATTAATTATAAATTATATTAAAAAAAAAAAAAACAACTATAAAAAAAAAATAATAATAATTTAAATAGTGAAAATTAATAATTTAAATTAGTGAAATATCATATTTTTTATCGATCAATATCATCAATAACATTGTTTTTAATTAATTTTAAGTATTGTAATTGATGATAATGGTTAACGTCCATTCAGACCAAGTATTGGTCTATCGGACCAGAGCAAATTATTTATTTTGATTTAAGATTTTATTCCTATGTTCAAAAAGCTTGGAGAGAAGCCTCCCAAGCTCACTATAATTGACATTGTAAAAGGCTAAGAAGGTCAGTGTTGTAACAAAGATTGTGACACTGAGATCTAATGTGGTTGTACGCAGGGCGCTCTAAGAGGAAGTGGTTTTCATCCTCGATGTTCCTATTCTCACATATATGGCAGATCCTTTCCATCCATGGCATTTTAGGAACTGCCCAACTACCTGTTTCACTATGGAGCTCATGAGAATTCGCTCTAATCTTTGCTATATTAATTTTCTTCTTTGAGCTAGTTAAAATAGAGAGATACTTTTGATCTTTTAGGGTGGGGTTGATGACCTTCTTATAATAACTTAATTTTCTTTTAGCCGCTAAATCTTTCTCACACCACATTTTTTCTTTGAACTTAGAAGTAACAATATCTTTAATGTTATTTATGTTTTGCAATGCATCATTCTCGTTAACCAGGCCCTTGTGTCTTTATGTCACCCTTGATTGAGCCTTAGGTGGTTTTGGCTAGAATTTAAAGCTAGCTTAGGAAGTCTATGATCATCTATGTTATTGAGTTTGTGCTTGTACAACAAAAACATAATCATAGCTAGGCTCTCAATAGCGGAAATACCTGCTTCTATAAGGAGAATAGGATAGGGTGTATTACTTTTAATTTTCAGGTTATAAGTTATACAGCGCTTTTGGATTTGCTCAATCTTTCTCCATGATTCTCTGGAGACACTGCAACCCCAAACCTCACACCCATATAAGATAACAGGAGTAACTAAAGTTTCAAAGAGGAACTTCTTTTTATCCCACATTACGAGGTTCGTTATTTTACAATTAAATTTAACTTGCTAAATTTCAGCCAGCAATATTATCATTAGCATTATTTTTAAATAACTTTTAAATATTTTAATTAAATTAAGTTATAAAATCTATTTATTCAAGTATTATCGAAAACATTATTTTAATTATTTTAAATTTTTAAAATTTATTTATCAATTTTATATAAGAAACTAAATGTTTTATATCTATAATTAAATAATTAAATATTTATTTATTTATAAATAAATAATTCATCAAACTGACCAAAAGATTACCGATGCCCACCACGTCAAAATTATAAAGTAGTTTGGAAAGGAAATTCTTAACAAACAAAGTGGACTCAACTAACATGACTTTTTGTGGAAGAAACTAAAAATACTTCAATAAAAATATAGAGTTATCTATTATTTAGGTATATATGGTTCAGATTTAACTTTATTATAAATGACAAATACAAAGTAATTTAATTCGTTTTAATACTTAGTATTTTTTATACCATATATTTTGACTTTTAACCAAAGTTGTTCGCAAAAAAATTAATATTTTAATTTATAAAAAAATTATAATAATTAATTTTTTATTATTATAATTATAATTTTAAATAAGTGTTAAAGCTGTGTTATAATAAAAGTTGATAAGAGTAGATTTTAAATTTTTTAGTATTTTTTAAGGCAATTTTTTTCTAAGATTTTTGGGAGAAAAAGTTTGGGTTATAGTTATAGTTTTATTATAATTTAGTTTAATTAATGAGAGATAATTATTATTGGTTAGTATTTACAAATACATTTAATTTTTTCTTATTATTTAATTGTAATTTTTATAAATATATTTAATTTGTTTTTATTATTTAAAAAGCTATGTTATTCAAAATGATTCATAAGTAGGTAGGACTTTCAATATTGTAATGTTTTTGGGCTTTCAATATTGTAATGTTTTTGGGTTTTAGCTTGTTTACTTACTTTATTATGTCCAATATGTTTCATAAGGACATAGATTTTCACTCTTGCAAATGCTTTTAGGTTTTAGGTTATATTAACATGTGAATTCTTTCTTAGCCAGTTAAAAACAACTTTAAATCGTATTACAAAATTAAAACATTGTTTGTAAGAAGGATAATAATTTGTATGGTTATAATTAAACTAGCCCAACCATATAAATTAATAGGCATCAAAACACTTATTTCATGACACATCTTACATTACCTACAATTTAAAAAAGCATAAAATTAACTAAATTATAACTTTATTATTATAATTTATAAAAAGAATTAATATATGAGTGAGTTAAATATATAAGAGATTCACCTCCACTATATTATGGAAATGCTTAACTTGTAAAGAGGCTTTGTTACAATAGTATAGTCCAATACTATGGTTTACTAATACCACATGCCCAAAAAACAAAACTAGTTCATTATTGACAATTTTTTAATTAATAATTTAATTAAAGATTAAAAGTGGCAAAACTTTATTAGATAAATATTAACCTTTGGTTTAAGACTACTAAAAATATTCTAAAATATTTAAGAGGCCAAAACTCTACCATTTACTTAATGATTATTTATAATTAAATTAAAAATCTAAAACCCCTATTAAAAAATACAAAACACATATTCTAACAAGGGCTACATAGTAGTTAGTCCTTGCCTCTTAGTTTAAATATAGCTAAATTAAAATAGAAAACAATAAAAATACAAAGATTTAAAGCTTTAAATGTTATAATTAGATTAATTTTTTTTTTAACTGAAACGGGTATGGATTTTTATTAATAAAGAGCTCCAAATGGCTGAAGCCTTACAATCTTCAGTGCAGGACTTTTACATTTTCCTGTTACAAGCTGATGCCTTTTTCATGGGATGCAAATTTTTTCTGGTTCTCCCTCGTTTATGCTGAGGTCTCCTTGGCTCAAAAGACATCCTTTATTGGCATAATAGTCCACTTCTTTATTTGATTCTCTGAGAATATGGTAGCATTTAAAGGAAGTGAAGTCTTGTAGGATATATGTCAGCCTTTGCAGATTCTTATTTAAGCCAGCATCATTAAATTGACCTTTCGAATGTATCATTTTGATCAGGATTTCTGAATCACCGAATGCTTGCAGCTCCCGATGTCCTCTTTCTTTAGCTATTTGACATGCTTTTGTCAAGCTCAGGATTTCTGCTTGGTTGTTGGATCATTGTCCTAGTCCCCAACAAAAGGTTTCTTTGGTGCTTCCGTCAGAAGAGTATATGAGTCCTCCAGCTCGTGTTATCCCAGGGTTCCCTTTCGAGGCACCATCAAAGAAGACTGTAGTTATTCCTTGTTGCCTCCACCAACTCTGAAATATTTCATCCTTATCTCTTAGCCTCCACTCAGGATTGAGTTGGGGTTTTCCAATACTATGGATCTGTTGGGTTAATGCAAGGGTTCCAAGCCAGCTCTTTTCCTCCTGCTGCATCGAAGAGTCAGCTTTGAGTTTTTGGGAGTTCAAATTTTCCAGGAGAAGGCCTTTTGCTTTTGCTGCTACCGTTTTGGGTGTCTAGGCTACATTGTTGAATATCTGCTCATTTCTAGCTAACAATAGCTTCCAACACACAAATTTGGGAATGGTGATCCAGATTCTGGCCCATGAGGAGTTGAGGGGGGACAAAGGATAGCGATCTTTCCATGATAAAAATAAGTCCACTACTGAAATTTTAGTGGGGATTGTCGCCTTGAGTCCTTGGAGTATGAGTGTCCAAACTTTGTTTGCAAATGAGCAGTCTACAAATAGGTGATCCATGGTTTCCATGGGCTCTTTGCATAGTGAGCATCTATGCAGACCTGCTATTTTCCTTTTCAATAAGTTTTCACCAGTCGAAATCTTTTTGTGCATTAATATCCAAAAGAAGAAGTTAACCTTGGGCAGCGCCAATGGTTCCCATACCTCCATCCAAAACCTTACAGGGAGAGATCTATCTCTGTGTGATTGCAACAACTCGTAACCTTTGGCTAAGGAGTATACTCTTGTAGGTCCCCAACCCCATTTATCTTTTTCTGTCTTGTGCACCGGAGCTGCTTCACGAAGTTCTTCTTGTAGCGTTTCTGTTTGCTGTGATAAATGATCTGGTATGTTACTAAAGTTCTAATCAATCCAAAACCTGGATTCGTCCCATTTTGAGATATCATATATTGTCTTATCTCCTCTGCTTTCAAGAAGCTCACAGATTTCTTACAGGCTATCATTTGATGCTAAGGGCGATTACCCCATTATGCGATATGTTCTCAACTTGACATGCTTACCATTCTTAGGGATACGATACAGATTTTGGGAGAAGAATCGCAATCCTTTGGTACACAGTTGCCATAGCAGTGTGCTCCTTTCGTTGTTTGCGTTTTGCAGGTTTCTAAGTTTTGCATTTGGTATATATTTATGCCTTAATGTTTTGCTAACAGGGTGATTGGGGTCGTTGTGGAGCTTCCATAGTATCTTATATCCCAGAGTTGTATTGGCGAGGTCCCGATCGCGAATTTGAAGGCCACCTTCTCTCATGGTTCTCTTTGTTGTCTCCCATTTAACCAAATGGAATTTGCTCTGATTTCCTTTGCCTCCATGCCACATAAAACCTCTCATGATTTTATTAATTTTCCCTGAAATCGACTTTGGTGCCATGAGGTAGGACGCTTGATATATTGGCAGAGATGAAAGGACGGATTTTATCAGAGTTAATTTGCCACCATGAGTTAGCCATTGACCTCCCCATGCAGTGATTTTGCCTTTGATTTTTGTTATTACTCCTTCCCACAGATTGACTCTGTTTGTGCCCAGTGTTAATGGCAGTCCAAGATAATTTATTTTGTCCCATTTTGAGTATCCGTTGAACCCCAAATTGCGAGCTATGCTTTGAGTTTCTTCCTCTTCTGCATACCAACTATAGGTTGTGCTTTTTCTTTCATTGATTAGTGCTCCAGTTGCTTTGCAGTAGGCTTGGAGAGTATTTTTGAATGCAGAGGCTATTCTGTTTGAAGCTCCGCCCAGCATGAGGGAATCATCCACGAACAAGGAGTGAATTATTGCTTTGAGATCCTTAGTTATTTTCAAACCTGGGGCAGCTCCTGCTATCATGTCTTGCTCCAACTTTATGCTCAACGTATCTGCCATTAAAATGTAAAGAAATGGAGAAATAGGGCATCCTTGCCTCAGCCCCCTCCTGGCTTGGAAGAAATCAACTGGCCTCCCATTTACCAAAGGTGCAATCCAAGGACTTATGGTACAAGATTGGATCAGTTTGACAAATTCTTGGTTGAATCCAAAGGAAAGTAGAACTTGATAGAGGAAGGACAACTTTACTCTATCGAATGCATTGGCCATGTCTAACTTGATTAGTATGCCTTTCTCATTCCTAAGGATGTTGGAGTGCATGGCTTCCTGAACTTGAATTACGTTATCCAGAATGTGTCTCCCATTAATGAAGCCTCCTTGCGAATCTAATATGAGTGTGTTTAGCAGTGGCTTTATTCTGTTTGCAAGGAGTTTTGCAATTATTTTGTATGAAGCATTGCATAAAGAGATTGGCCTAAACCTGTCAAAGGAAGCAAGCTTTGTCTCTTTCGGTATTAAAGTAAGGAATGTTGAGTTGGTGTTGCCACCAAGTTTTGCTTTCTGAAGGAATCTTTTTATTATTCGAATAAGATTTATTTTGATTATGTCCCAACATATCCTGTAGAAGTGAATGGTGAACCCATCTGGCCCAGGGGCTTTATCTGGATTCATGGACCAGATAATTTTGTTGATTTCTTCTTCATTGGTTTGCTTCAACAATGTTGCATTGTCCTCTTTAGTGACCAGCGCCGGAATGTTCTTTAGGAATTATTTGTTGTCTTCTTCACAGTCATCATTCTCTTTACTGTAAAGATGGTGGAAATGTAATGCAGTAGCAAATTTTATTTGATCTATTCCTTTGCATAAACTCCCATCGGAGGTGGTGATCTCTGTGATGTGATTCCTGGAGAAACGGGCTCTACATTGTCGATGGAAATATGTTGTGTTTCTATGGGACTTTAATCTCCAATATTCTTCTTCATTTCTGAAGGAGAAAAATGTTTTGCATTGGGCTTCTTGCTCCTTTTCTAGCTCTGTTTTAGTTATATTTATTGTATCCATTTCACTTTTGCAACTTTTCTAGGTGTTGCACTGACTCCATTCTTTCATCTTTGGGAGTATTTGATGGGAGTTTACTCCATTCCTTGAGGGCCTTTTTTGTTATTTTTAATTTTTGTTCCCATACATAATTGGGGGAGCCACTGACTAAGGTGGACCATGCTAGTCGGACCATTTCTGCAAAGCCACTCTTTCCATTCCATAATGGGTTGAATCTAAAAGGGATTGGGCCCATAATTTCTTCCTCCTCTAACATTAGCCAGATGGGTTTGTGATCTGAGGTAAGCTTGGGAAGAATGGCTGATGAGATTAGCCTCCTTTCCATCAACATTGTGCTTTGAACCAAGAACCTGTCCAATCTAGCAGATATGTGGTCTTCCCCTGTCCTGTTATTGGTCCAGGTGTAGAGCCCTTTTCTTGGTTTAAAATCCAGTAGGTCCCATTGTTGCATCATGACTTCTACTACATAGATCATCTGATCCTTGCTGGTCCTGCCCCCTCTCTTTTCTTTTTCATTCATCACTAGATTTAGATCTCTAGCTATGATTATGTTGTTTGGGGTATTCAGTTCCAAAACTCATTTAATGTTTTCCAACAGTCTTTCTTTTCAGAATACAATACTGGTACATATAAATTGAATAATGCAATGGTTAACTTACTTGCTATGTGCTTCAGCTCTGTGAAGCTCCAGTGTTGTGTGTTGTGGGAGTTGACAAGCCTGAATTGGTCTCCCTTCCACAGGGTTGCTATTCCACTGGAAGAGCCTCTTGCACTTATTTATTTTCCTACGTTCTTCTGCCATTTCTTTTTACTGATCTCTAGAAGGACCTCCCCTTCTATCTTTGTCTCTTGGAGCATTAGGATGTCTGATGGTTCCGCTTTCAGTAGATCTTTGACCACTTCAATTTTCATCGAGTTCCCCAACCCTCTGCAGTTCCAAGAGATGATTTTCATTGCTTACTGTTAGGGGTGGTTGAGCCTCCTCCTTTTGGCGGCCTTATCCTTGTACTTCTGCCGATTGACATTTCTATAGTGGGTTGACTTCCTTGAGTCTTTTGCCTTTCAACTTCTTCCTCCCTTGCTTCTTTGCGGGACTTTCTTCCTGCTCTTTTGGCAGGCCTTTCTAAGATCTCATCCTCCGATGAGCTTGGTGATTCATGTACTTTCTTTCTTACTATGTCAACATAAGAGGGGGAGGGGACTACTTCGGGGGTTCTCGCTTTTTGCCCTTGCTCCTATGTTCCTTTCCCGTTAGGAGGGGATTTGGGTTGTTCACTGCAGTCCTTATTTACTTCCGGCTCTTCTGCGGCCTTACTGGGCTCTGCATTTTGAGATCCTGATTTTGACATGGGGTTGGAGTTCTCATCTTTTTGTTCCTGCCCTATTGACCCAAGGTAGTTTTCCTTTGTTATTCATTTGCTTCTAGGTTTTTCTATCATTGCTTTTTGCACTGTGGTCCATTCTTCTGCTTTCTCGCTCTCTTATGCTCCCTTTATTTGCAATGTCTTGCGAAATGGTCGTAGCCATGACAGTGCCGACATTTGAAGGGTAATTTCTCATAGTCTAGCTCCTGGATGTGCATCCAGTCCGCTGCAGTAAGTTTAATTGCCTCTGGCAGCCCTACTTCCAGATCAACCTCCACGCAGATCCGTGCACATGAGTACTGATCCTTTCGCACTGCTTGATCAATATACCTTCCAAGCGAATTGTCGATAGCTTGCAGTGATTTTTTATTCCATCAATGTAAAGGAAGATGAGGTAGGCGAACCCAAACTGGAACAACAGATGGCACATCCTGGGCTGGGTTGAAATCAGGGGTCGATTTGTTCAGGTATAAACCCTGAGGTCCCATGAAGTTTGGGTCGTTTCTAAAGATGAGATTTTTATCCTCAGAGCTTTCAACACGAATACATAGAATCCTTTTCCTACAAAGTGGCTCTTGATTCATTCTGATATGAGCGACGTCAAGTTCCTCTGCACCCAAGCTTCAACAAATTTGGGAGAAGGCCAAAGCTCAGTAAACTGTCTTATGAGCCCTCTATCTGCAAGATTGACTGCTGATATGCATGTTTCTGCGATTGGCAATTCCACTATTGGGATGCAGTCCAGCTTTTTGATGAATTTCTGCTGAGTCTCAGACAATTGTCTCTTGAGAGATCCGGCGATGAGCTTCTTGAATGCGAGGAGTTCGCGCAGGGGAGGGGAGGGATCGACACCCCCACCAGCCTCCATTAGAGCTGCAAACCTGTGAAGAGGTCTCTGTGGGAGCGTTGTCTAGGTCACGGGCTACACAACGCACCATAGCGAAAAAAAGAAGAAGTTACAATAGATTAATTTTAAATTGTAATTAAATGCATTATTAAATTTTGTAAATTAACATTATTTGTATCGCAATGTAGAAATAATTATTAATAGTTTACATTTGGCTTTTTATAGTTTGTGGATATGGTCTTATGAAAATCTTATTATTAGACCTAGTTATAGAGGTCCTATCATAAATTTCTATTATACCTTGGTTTGTGAATATGAGAAAATTTATATTTATTAGTATTACAAACATCTTATTATTTTGGATATCATTCATTCATTAATAGTGTAAAATCTATCATATATAGTTAAGTCGGCACAAAAACCTAAGTGACACCTACCCTTAAAATATAATGTAAAAATAAAAATATATCTCTCACATACCATTAATAAATATTTTTAAATTACATATGGGATTTTAAATAATCATTTTAAATTATATATGTAATTTTAAATGGAGTTGTCTATAATGCGACTTTTTGGAGATTCCGTTGACGGAATCCGGCGGAAGAAATGAGGTTAAATCTTGATTTTTAGCAGTTAAAATGGATTTTTAACTGCATACTTGGATTCAGCGCCCTGAGAAACCCCTGGAAGCCATTGATTGTGTAGAAACTAGCTATCAAACTTGGGATTCCAATGAATTGCTACCGGATTTTGACCGGAAAAATCCGCCGGAAAGGCTTTCAAAAAGTCGCATTATAGACTACTGCATTTTAAATAATATATTTTTTATTGGATTATATTAAGTATTAGCCATTTTTATAAATAGAAATATAAAATGATTATACTTATTAGCAATAATTTTATCACCTTCTCAAAACAAATTGTATCATAAATGCTCATCCTATACCTTGACGTGATCTATGTACTTGGTTAAGTAATAGAAGTAATGGGCACATTAATAGAGGCAAAGGACAATAACATATTCAATTTAATAGTCAATCAAAATTAAACATAAATAAATTAAATTATTTTTAAAAATATATATATTTCAATATGTAATATTATATAAAAAGAATTACAATTTTTTTTATTCATTAATATGAGTTTGACGAAAAAATCATGGCAATATCTACTGCCTTGTAACAAAGATAATAATATCTTTTATTTTTTAACAATATACCATTTAACATTTATAAAAAAAAATAAAAAATCAAAGTCGAAAATACAATTTAACATTTTATTTATAAAAAATTCAAATTCCAAAATTATAATGGTTTACAGAATTTTATTTTTAAACACAAACTATAACCATTAATTATTATGCTTTCCTCACGTATAAAAACTCCCTAATTTTATTTATAAAATATTTTCTTAGAAATCCTTCCGCGGAAAGAAAAATAAAATTCCGCCCATATCCAATCCATACAAGTGTCTGGCCATTAGTAAAGCGAAAGCAAACTATGTATTAAATGTCGTCTAGGCATTGAGTTATGAAGTAAACTCTGTATTAAATGCCGTCAAGTGTTTAATAAAATTTGATGATATAATTTTTAATGATTTTGCATGGTTTGTTATTGTGTTTGAAATGGTCACAAATTGGTATGTGTTGTTATAATTTTTTTTTAATGAAATTTTGGTTATGGTTAGAAATAATTATTTTATTAATTAATTTCAAATTAGTTAATGATTTTTTTTTTGGTAAAGATCATTATAATGTTGGGTGAATAAGAAAGGTTCTTGATTTTATTAGGAAATAAATTGTTTGTGATTCTATTTTTCGGCACATTAAGTTTTTGGATAGACTAGAATATCTAGAATATCTTTTTATTGGATTCAAAAAGATTTTTTAAGATCAAATCTAATCACCATGGCCGAATGTAAGTTCTATTTTATTTTACATTAAATCATCATGGCCGAATGTAAGTTCTATTTTATTTTACATTAAGTTTTAAGATCAAGTTTGATATCAGAGTCATACTTCATATTGTGGTGTTTAATTTGAATATTTTACTCTTCTTTCTCTAAATTGAATTTTCTCTCTATAATGGTCTTTTTCTTTGAGAGATTTGATCACAAAGAAATACCTTCATTCATTATTTGTTTGTTTGTTTGTTTTTTTTTTTTTTTAAATCTTGATCATTTTGAGAATGTAAGCCCATAAATTATGTTAAGATATTGGTGGTTTTAGAGAGAGAAAGAATACATACTTAATTATTATGATATATAGATGACTACATGTGTATGAGTTTTAATATATATATGAAGATATTTCACTATGATTTGAGTTATTTAATGATGAGATCTAGTGACAATTTATTATCTCAAACATTATAATATTAAAGAAACCAATGAGTATATGCATTTCATGACAACATGTCTCCATTGTGCATATATGTGGTAAAATTATAGCTCATAATTATGAATTATGTATATGTTATCACTTTAATTTAATTAATGGATGCCAAAACATTATTTTAACATGGTATCCAGAAAAATTGATATAGATATGTTTTTCTATTTATCATGGCAAACATGCATACTTTGTTTTAAATTAATTTAAGATAACATAATATGACTTTAAAGTTTTATGGTATGTGTAATGATGCATCATATGCACATGAATGAACATCATGATATGCACTAATTATGTGTTATAATTATTTTATTGTTATTTATGCATATTTATTTCATATATTTTGATCATGTATGATTAAAATTAATGCATTGACATTATGATTAGCTAATACATATTAATTTTTAATTGTTTTAATGCATTGACTCATTGAGCTCAAGATTAGGCAATGAGTCAATGACTCATTATATACTTGTAACATTTCATTGACTCATAGAGTAGCCACAAAACGTTAAGTCAATAATAAAGTATAAATCACATATTGGATGCAAATGATTATATCAATTAATACTGTCAAAATTGTGATTAAATCATGGCAATCATATGTCTTGGCCCCACAAGGAGGAAATCATAATTCATGAATTAATCAGAATATGATGATAAATTAGCTATAAATTAGAGATGATTCTAAATGCCTACAAATAATGGGGTGTCTCCCTATTGATGCCAGATCTATTAGTTGTATTATAAAGTTATTAAGCAAATAAATTGACATATTGTAACATCAGTCCACGAGAGGATTATGATGACACACAATTTTGCTTTTAGTATTATTAACATGGATTAATAATCTAAATTATGATAATAAATGAATCATAACATTTTTTGTTTAATTTTGCAACTATTCCATCTACAATGATATCTAATGAATCATCTCGTGTTCCAATGTTAATTGGTAATAATTTGGAGGACTGGAAGGAGAAAATTCTCCTTATATTAGGGTGCATAGACTTAGATTTGGCATTCTGTGAGAATGAACCACCCATCCGTACATAATCGAATACACCAATAAAGAGGGCCTCACATGAGTGATGGGAGCGATCTAATCACTTAAATTTAATGTTTATCAAGAACCATGTTGACAAAGGTATTTGAGGTTCTATTCCAAAACTCTCTAAGGCAAAGGAATTCATTAATGTTATTGAACAACAATATGTGACTTCTGAAGAGGCATTAACCATCATCGTAGTGAATAAACCATCAATGAAACTCGTCGGTAATAAGGAAGTATGTGAACACATTATGGAAATTAGAGATATAGCCGCTTAGTTGAAAGCTTTAAAGGTCACATTCTCAAAGTATTTCCTTATTCAATTCGCACTCGACCCCCTGCCTGTAGAATATGGGCCATTTAAGATTTCCTATAACACACATAAGGAGAAATGATCAATTAATGAACTATTGACCGTATGTGTTAAAGAGGAAGGGAGATTGAAGTAGGAGAAACTAGAAATTGCTCATCTAGTGAGTCATGGAAAGGGACGTTCAACAAAAGGAAAGGGTGCTCACTATAAGAAAAAGCATAAGAAGGTGGTAACTAGTGTTTATTTTTATAGCTATGGTTGGTCTTCATAATTTATATTTTAGCCCTTACAATGTATAAAGAATTTGTAAGACATGTTCTTCATGTCCTTTTGATTATCTATCCCCTGAAAGAATTTATATAAGACATGTTCTTAATGTCTTATTTAAAAGAGAAAATTTTAAAATTTGAAACTTGAATTTTTGGCTCCAAACTTATCAAGTCATCCTTGCCTCAAGTCAAGTCTGCCTAGTGAAGAGACACACCCATTCTGGATAACAAAATCATTATATAAAGGCATTTGACCTCCTCCACAAAGGCACTATTCGACCTCACACAAGAAAGGCAGTTTCTAGGCAGTATATTCTAGGTCGGCCGAAATTTTGCGCAGATTTGAGAGGGTCAAAGTTTGAAGGGCAGAAGTTTGACTTGACTTGACTTGACTAGAGGTATGCTTGACCAATTTTGGTCATAGATTGTTGAATTTCATAGTTGACTAGCTGCATTAGATGCATCTCTTGTTGAACTAGAGAATTTCTCTAAGAAAAAGGTTGTTGGGATTTTCCCCCAAGTGGGTTTTCCCAAGGGAAATATTAAGTTCTCTTTATGTATTGTGATCTTTACTATCCTTATGGTTTTATGGTTGAATTTTTGAAGTGTAATTACTTAATGAAAAAATGGAATTGTTAAAAGAATATCTATATCATTTGAAGTAATTATCAATATTTCAAAAATATTGTGCTTGAATCTATTGCAATTGAAAACTCAACAACTAGTAACGTTGACAATAAGGATACCATTTTTCTTGTAAAAATAAAGGACACTCAAGAAACAATGCTCTAAATATAAATCTTAGCTCAGAAAGAAAGGTAATCGTGTTTCTTTAGTGTGATTAATCTAATATGGTTGATATTTTTCATAATGCTTGGTGGATTGACTCTGGTTCTATAGTCCATATTGCCAATACAATGGTGGGGTTAATCAATTGAAGGAAACTAATGGAAAGTGAATGCTTCATCTATTTTAGAAACAATATGAGTGCATGCGTGGAATCATTTGGGACCTTTAGACTTATCCCAAAGTATGGCTTCATTTCAAATCTTGAAAGGACATTTTATATTCCTTTTTTTCTCTAAGAGTTTTATTTCAGTCTCTAGACTTGTTCACCGTGGTTTTAGTTTTAATTTTACTGATTTTTCTTTTAGTCTTATCAAAGACTCACTTGTTGTTGGTTATTGAACACTTGTTGACGATTTATATAAACTCCATTTAAACCCTACTTTTGATTATGATTTTTTAACCTTGCATGGGAATGTTGGTATTAATCATGGTATTATGACTGAAAAACCCTCCATGCTCTGGCATAGGAGATTGGGACACATATCCATGGAGAGAATCAGAATATTAATAAATGATGGGGTTCTTGAGACTCTCGATTTCTCCAATTTTAATGTTTGTGTGGACCACATAAAGGTAAAGTAGACCAAAAAAACCAAGAAAGGTACCATGAGGGTTTTAGAAATATTAGAAATCATACATACTGATATATGCGGACCATTTCAAATTCCATGTCTAAATGGTCAGAAATACTTCATCTCCTTTATAGATTAGCATTAATGATTTATATATCTCTATATGTTATTTAACAAAAGCAAGGCATTAGATGCTTTCAAAACTTATAAGGAAGAGGTAGAGAAACAACCTAGAAAAGTAATTAGAATCATGAGATCAGATAGAGTTTTGGAGTACTAAGGAAGGCACATGGGTATAAGATAAAAACTAGGTCTATTTGTGAACTTTGTTAAGGAATAAGGCATTGTCACTCGATACATAATGCCTGACCCACCACATCAAAATGGTGTATATGAAAGGAGAAATTTTAAGTTAGTTGACATTATGAGGAGTATGCGTAGTAACTCCACTCTCTCATTATCTCTATGGAGTGAGGCTTTAAAAACCGTTGTGTATATCCTGAAAAAAGTTCCCTCTAAGGCAATTCCTAAAACTCCTTTCGAGTTAAGGAATGGTTGAGTTATGGAATGGTTGGAAACCAAGTTTAGGAAATGTACACATATGGGGTTTGACTATTAAGGTCAAGATATATAATCCATTAGAGAAAAAGTTGGACTTAAAGAAAACCAATGGTTTTTTCATTGGTTATGCAGAAAGGTAGGGATTCAAGTTTTATTGTCCTTCCCATACACCTAATATTGTTGAAGCAAGAAATGCAAGGTTTCTCGAGGATAATGACGTTAGTGGGAATGAGCAACCTCAAAAATTTAATTTTGAGGAAATGCAAGCTTCTCTTATAATATCTGCAAATATGGATTGGTTGATTGTACTTTAAGTCAATCCACAAGATGTCATTATGGAAGACCAACAAACTAATGAAATGACACCTCATGACGATCAAGCTGTCAATGAACTTATTATTCAAATACCACAAAATGTGGATGAAGAGATATGATTAAGAAGATCATCAAGAATAAGGAAACCTGTAATTTCTGCTAATTAAGTTGTGTACCTACAAGAGTTGAACAAGATATTGGAATTGAGGAAGAGCTAATCTCATTTTCACAAGCCATGAGCGAAGGAAACTCCAATCTCTATCATGTTACTATGTTAGAAGAGTTGGATTCAATGGCTAAGAACCATGTCTAGGATTAAATTGAATTGTTTAATGAAGCCAAAGCCATTAGTTGTAACTGGGTCTACAAAACCAAAGAGGACTCATTTAGAAATATAGAATGATATAAGCCAAACTTGTGGCCAAAGGATTCACTCTGAAAAAGGTTATTGATTACCATGATACCTTTTCTCCAATTTCTACAAAGGACTCACTTTGGATAATCATGTCATTAACATCTCATTTTGATCTAGAGCTGCATCAAATGGATGTGAAAATAGTTTTCCTTAATGGGGATCTAGAGGAAGATGTCACATGAGTCAGCGTAAAGTTTTGCTTTAGATAAAGAAAAATATTTGGTTTGCAAAATCAGAAAATCCATATATGGGCTAAAACAAGCTTCACGTTAATGGGATTTTAAATTTCATGATTTCATTTCTTCATTCAGTTTTATGGAGAACATAATGGATTAATGTATATACCTTAAGGTCATTGGGAGAAAATTCGTATTCTTATTCCTATATGTAGGTGATATTATTCTTTCCATTAATGACTTGGGCTTGCTACATGAGGTTAAACCATTTTTAAAACAAAACTTTGATATGAAGGATATGGGTGAAGCCTCTTTTGTCATTGGCATAGAAATTCATAGAAATGGATCCAAAAGGATATTAGGATTGTCTCAAAACGTCTACATTAATAAGGTTCTAGAAGGATTTCACCTGAAGCATAGTTCACCTAGTGTGGCACTCAATTTTAAAGGTGATAAGTTTTGTCTTAATCAATGTCTAAAAAATGATTTGGAATGGGAAAAGATGAAGACCATTCCTTATGCATCTGCAGTCAAAAGTTTGATGTATCCTCGGGGTTGTACAAGACTAGACATTGGATTTGTAGTTGAAATGTTAGGTAGGAATCAAAGTAATCTAGGTATTGATCACTAGAGGGTTGCAAATAAAGTTATGTGGTATTTAAAAGGTATAAAAGAATACATTCTCACATACAGACAATTGAACCATTTGGAAGTGGTCGGGTATTCAAACTCAGACTATGCATGATCTCTCAACTCTAGAAATTCTACTTTGGGATATGTCTTCATACTTGCAGAAGACGTCATCTCATGGGGAAGCAAGAAATATAATTTTATCACTTCTTCCGTTATGGAGGCAGAGTATATAGCATGTTATGAGGTTGGCTCACAGGCTTTATGGTTACAAAATTTCATCATGGGGCTTATAGTTGTAGACTCTATCTCTAGGCCATTAAGGATTTATTATGATAATTCGGCTGCAGTTCACTGCTAACAACAATAAGAATAATAGCTCAAACAAACACATTAGCATAAAGTACCTTGTTGTTAAAGGACATGTTTAGAATCATCAGGTGACTATTGAGAAAATCAACAATAAATTAACGATTGTGAATCCCATGACGAAAGGGCTAGCACCTAAGTTGTACGGAGAACATGTGGAGTGTATGGGACTCATTAACTTGTTTCATGCTTGATTTGTTATGTACATTGGAGACACTCAATTTGATAATTGGAATTATGTTTTCAGTGATTCCTTGTATATAAATCTACTCAAATTTGTAAACATAAAGGACTAACGAATGACAGATTGTTCGTTGAGACAATAAAGTTGGACCTTGAATGAGCATTTAGCTGCACATTCATAAAGAATTATGCCACATAAAGCATTTATTTAGAGGGAATTAATAATATTGTAATAAATGGAAGGTGGTAATCGTCTAATAGATTATTTAACATCATGATTCAGTCATTGAAACTCTTTCTTGTGAAACTAGAAAAGAATGATAATCATTAAAAAAAACTATTGTGTTTATATCAATTTGGACCAAGTGGAAGGATGTTAGAAATGTTTCTTATTGTGGCTCAAACTGCCATAAACCCATATATGTGGTTATGTAACTTCCCATGAAGTGTTGGTTATGGCTTGAAATAACCACCCCATTAACTCCAAGTTAGTTAGTGATCTTTGATGGAAAGATTATTATAAAGTCATGTGGATTAAAAAGGTCCCTAATTTTATCAAGAAAGAAATTTCCTATGATTCCATCTTTTGGCACATTAAGTCTTCGATAAATTAAAATATCTCTCTATTAGATTAGAAAAGATTTTCTATATCAAATATAATCACCATGGTCAGAGGTAAGTTTTGTTTAATTCAACATTAAATTTTAAGATTACATTAGTACCATGTAAAATATCTGAGACGTTGAGAATGTATAATTCCAATAACTTAAAACTAATATTTTTTCTAAATTTCTAATAAAATTAATCCACCTAAATTAGAATTAAAAAGTCATTTCATATTATCATTATCAACTCAAATCAACATTTTAAACAATTTTTAATAACAAAATTATTAAAAAAAGGTTTAAATTACACTTTTACATTAATAAAGAATATTATTTAAATTTATGTTCATATAAATTAATGCATGATTTTTATAACTTTTATTAAGTAAAATATGCTTAGTATATGTATTTTTAAAAATATTTTTATAAATAAAAAATAGATTTAGTTAATGTAATATTTTTTTAAGGAACAATTATATTTCTATTAGATAATTTGGAATATGGCTAGAACCATTACATTTAGAAGCAACAATAGGTTCCACATTCCTCCAAATATGCTCTAATCGGAGGCAATGAGATTTTAAAGTTTTTTCCTCTAGAGTTTCTACAACATTTTCCTTATATATTTGCCAAAAAACCCCATTAATATTTCATTACTTGCATATAAAACAAACAAACAAACAAACAAACAAACTACTTTTATATACTAAATAGTCAGTTCCTTCTTACTTATGTTGTTTGATTTCTTCCATATCTGTTGCTTTGACTTCCCCCTGTTGGTTGGCGTCTTCAGGTTCATGTTGCTTAGCCTCTTGCTGGATCTCCAGTTATAGAATGAGCTCCGGTGGGGGGGCTCCCTGCTTGTCGCGCATAAGTTCATTGTCACCACTCTCCCCAATACCAAACACTTCCTTTAGAACTGACACAATAACAATATCTATCTTCTCTTCCGAATTCTCCACCTTTCCATCAAGATTCACAATCTTCGTCATGATGACCTTCGTTGGAGCCTGAACATTCTCCACTTCTTTCCTCAAGCCTTCTAGCTTATCTGAAACAAGGATAAAGTGAGATCGGGTTTCGATTGTAGTGTTCCACTTCATGCCTAAACGCACCAAAGTAATTCTCAGGGGAGCCTATGACGTCATTACCAAATGGAGAATCCATTTCTTAGGCACGATGAGGTTATGCGGCAATTCACAATGAATAAGCCCTCCATAACCACCTTCTTATATCAAAATCAGTTCCATATTGATGGAACGAGAGGTCCCTGCATTTTTAATGCTCTTTGATAATGCACCCTTTGCAACCAAACTAATTTTCATTTCTTCTTGCTTCGAAATGAATTCTTGCATGATCGACCTGAGGCAGTCCTCCTCAAGCTCAAAGAACACAACCTTTGCTGCATCTTTGCCTTAAATCTCAGCTTACGAACTCTTATTTGTCCTTAATACTGTCTTGATTCCTCATAGTTATTCATCTGGAGATTTATGGGTCCATATTATCGCCACGACTCCCATTGCATAACATATGTGTTGAAGAATGTAACTAGTGTCTATCTTCATAATTGTACCATATCCATGATGTAATATATTTGTCAAAAGAAATTATTATTATTATTAAATTGACTTATTAAAACATGGGTTTCATGCTTGGGTCAATGGTCAATAGGTCAAAGCACCCATTGAGTGCTCTAAGATTTTTTTATTAAGTCAAAGTCAAAATTATTTTTGTGAGAGACCCTTCTTGGGCTCCTTAATGTTTAAAAATAAAAATATAGTATTGTCATATTTCTCCTCCATCAATTCAACCTCTTCTATAGTCTACAAGTTGGCCTCTTCAACAGTCTACAAGTCGACCTTAACAAATTGAAAAGTTAACCTATTATTGAACACTCCAACAACTATTTAAAGGAATGAACTCAACCTGTTGAGGGACACTACACACACATTCGATCTACATTTTGATTTGGAGAAAAATGATGCAAAGATCTATAAAAGGAGAGTCTAGTCAAGAAAAGTTTGTCATGCTATGGGAAACCAAATTTTTGATGCTACATGTGTGATCTTGAAGCTAGATACATGGGTTGATATTAAGAGAGCGAGTTGCAAAAGTTGCAAGGAAGGAGAAGACAAGGATCCAAATGACTACTTGTGTTAGGGGCTGACTTGGTGGATGGAGTGAGTATATTCTGGTCAAATGTCAGGATTGTCACACTTTGATTTGAATATATTGAAGGAACAGTTCTTGACTAGGTTTTCCCCTATGTATGGGTTTTGCCATGGTGAGAACCTATATCTTGTGTTCTATTATTCTCTTTGAAGTTTTTGGCAATTGTCTTGATGATAATATTGTAATAACAAAAAGGAAGAATAATTAACTAATCACAAGAAATTGTCATATAAAGGAAAAATCAATTAATAAGAAGCCCTACCAGTGTTGCCCTAGATTTCTCAACATGGTATCAGAGCTTGGTTTTTTTGCGTAAGGGCGGGAAGGAGATCACAGGGATGTCTAATCAAGCAAATAAATATGATTATTTAGGATCAAGATCCTAGAAAGAGAAAAGTTGAATTCTAAGCACTCTAATAAGTCCTAAATACAGTGACTAGGGTGTAGACTTATGATTAGACAATGAATAAGTATTAGGAGGATAGAAGCAATATTTTGGGAAATCGAAAGGATAAAGAGATATCTCACGCAAGGCTGAGTTTCTTAAATAAATTATTGAACCCCTAAACGTAAATCCCATGAGCTGAAATCATCATTAAAGAAGTCTGAATTATTCCACCTTCTTCAAAGGTCTGAGCATAATTATGATCCACTGAATGGAGGAATGAATTATCTGTTTGGGGATTTAACATGCAGCATGAGAATCACTTGTTAAGAAACTAGGATTGAGGCATTGGAGGCCTAATTAAAGGGCCTATTTGGAAACTATAGTCACATAGACTTTTACATACATAAAAAGACCAAGAATGAACTTTTGCAAGATCTGTTACAGTCACATATATAAGGTCTGAATTCTAGACAGGTGTATAGTAGCCAAGATCACTGTGGAGAAAAGCGAAGATCTGTTTGATTAGAAAGATATGAAAATGTCATCCCAAAAATTTGTGAAGTCTGTAATTATGTGCTTAAACTAGTGACCAAAAATTCTAAGTTAAGAAGGACCAGAGACAGTCCTTGTAGCAAGCGAAAAGACTACATGAAGGAGAACTCAAAATTGAATCTCATAAGACTTTATTCAAGTTTTGTTTTTCTAGCTAAGGAAGTTGTTATTTTATATGGTCTGTATTCATAAGGACCTAGGCATCTATATAAATAAGATATGATCCCCCACAATAGAAAATAAGTCGATCATATTCCATCAACAAAGAATCTTCTATAAGGATAAACAAAAATCTTTGTTCTGGGTCAACTATAGTGCTTACTTCTTTGTCATATCTTGAAGTCAAGAAAAGCAATCTTGTGAAAAAGGGCATCCCTAATTGACGTTTTGAAGACATATTGGAAGAAAAATCGTGACAAGAGCAGTACATCACAGTGAAAGCATCTTAAATACCTTATCAAACTTCAAGTAATTATTGTTTTCATTCCTTAAAACAATATGTCCCTAGTTTGCAAGAACAACAATAAGAAGAAAAAGGTATATAATCTCGAGGTATGTATAGCATATTCACTTGTTAAGATTTTAGCAAGTAATGTTTTAAGAATTAGTTAGGTTGGCAAGTTCTCAATATGTTAAAATTGTTAATATCCAGAACTCGTAAACCCTAAATAATTCATTCACTTACTCCCTATTAGAAATCCTAACTCTTTCATATGGAAAACTTTTGGAATTAAATGATGTTTAGGTTTTACTCAAAATCCAGATCATAGTCTTGTACTTAAAGATACTTGTCCAGAAATTACTGCAGGTATAGGGAGCTTGCAACCAATAAGCTTTAAGAAAAAACCCTAAAAGGTTTATAAAAGAAGCAAGGTACGTAAAAAGTTGTCTTCACTAAAAGTATGATAATTTTGAATTTTTTTCCTGGTATTACTAACTCTCTCACGTTTAGGTTTTCGAATCATAAGGATTCTTGTTAGGGTGATTAATCTCTTGATTGAATCTACTCTCATCATATTATATACTTTGTTTATGAAACCCTAACCTTTACGGTTGACTATAAAAACACTAACCTAAGAGTATGTCGATCAAAACCTAGATTACTTAGGGTTTGTATAATGAAATTTTATCCTTTCTCAGGATATGTTAACAATCATGTTAAAACCATAGTCCCCTCATGGTTGTTAGTAAATAACCAATAAAGAAAAGTTCATTCTTGCAATGTTTAGGTTATTGGTATTGTTGTGGAAAATTCCTAGTCTTTTAAGGTTTGTTGTTGTTGTAAATCTAAACCTTATATCGTTAAGATTTTGATAAGTGGGGGTTTGCTAGTTGAAACCCTAGATCTTTAGGGTTTGATGAATTAGGGTTTGTGAACAAAAACCTTGTAAGTAAGATCCTAAGAATGAAATCCTAGGTGTGTATTCGTCTGATCAAAACCCTAACCTGAATGAAATTGTTTTATACCTAATTTTGATGTATTAATGTTTGTATATTAGGTTTACCTAGTAGATACGGATATTGATATGAGATGCTAGTGCATGAAATCCTAGATATGTATATGCTAGTATGATAACCTAAATTGTTGATATTTGATGAATTCTAGGGTTTGTAACAAAGCCCTGTAGGTTTTAACCCCATACAGAAATTACCTGCATACAAATCCTAAAACATAGAAAATAAACAATGCGAGAGAATAACACATAAAACACATATACATAGAGATTTTTCCACTCGATCCCAAAATCGGGACTACCAGATTGATTTTTCATTATTTTCCTTTCAATATTACAATACATATTTATACATGCCGAAGCATCCAATACCATGGACTGAAAACCATCGTGTCCAAAACCATGGACCGAAAACCATCGCGTCCACAACCATTGATTGAAAACCATCGAGTCCAAAACCATGTGCGAAAACCATGCACAAAACCATAGGTAGGTTTGCTCAACCTAATATAGGGTCCAAATTTTTTTTTCCTCGGTGCGCTGCCCTGGACCCCGTAGAGGGTGGCTACCTGCCCCCCTCAAACCCCCCAGACAATGGGGATGGTGCCCCCCCTGTGACCCCCCATTGCGCAATCGGCGCAACGAAGGGGGGGCCCCTCCCCCCCTCTAACCCCTCGGTTAACTACATGGGATAGTCGTGGAAAGAATATAACACAACCCAACGAGCCCTAGTAGAGATTGATATTCTAGGATATAATGATATTTTGATGATAAAAACTAGGGTTTGTAACAAACCCTAGTAGAGTCTAAAATTGTTGAAACCTTAGATGCATAATATGATTATTATTTGATTAAATTGTTGATATCTAAGGCTTTATCTCTCGAATATGGAGTCTAAGGGTTTATGACAAAACCCTAGCAAGAGGTTGAAGTCTAGTATGTGTCTCTTCTTGATTATGAACCTAACTAGGTTTAGGTATTTGATGTCTAAAATATTTGATTGTTTTGATGTTTCCATTATATTAACATTCTTTTGTATACGTATTTTGGTTGTACTTGCTATTAAGTTTTTGTAGGTACATAATATTCAAGATGATGAAGATGCTCATATGATATTAATAAGCATGCTAAAGGAAGTTAAATGAATGATGATGATCAAGATAACCTTGATGCCATAAGAAATAAATAAAGCCTTGAAAGAATGAATTTTCTCTGATGTTATGAAGCTATTGATCTCCCTAAGTTGAGAGGGAGACTGGATAAAGTAAAGAGAACATCTCCCTAATTGAGAGGGAGGTCATATTATGACAATGAATGCCTTGTAGTAAGAATAAAACTGAATGAATGAAAGTACTATAGATGAATGTTTGTGATTCATGAAGTTGCAATCAAAAGACTTGAGAAGTAATGAGGTTGTATTTGGTGTTGCTGAAGAAGTAAAAGAAGGAATCTCCAGACAATATGTATTTAATAACTTAATGATGATATAAGTGACATCAGAATGAATGAGGACCCTGAAGTTTGTATTTACTTGTATGTACATTTGAAAGTTTATTATTGATTAGGGTTGCGTTTGTACAGTTAGATCTCTCCACAAGAAGATTGAAAAATTTAGAAGTATGCTTGGACAAATGGATATATCTGGTTTAGTTTATTAGGGAGAGATGAAGCATCTAATGGCAGACGCTTGGGAGGACATCTACCCAACCTATGTGTTGATGTCTAGATCCCGAAGAGGGAGGGTGGCATTGGTCATGGAGCTTCGACCTTGGATATGCACCTAGATCCTTGGGTTGATGATTAGCAAGTAAGCCTGATGCTACTTAGAGTGCTTAAAGCCTGAGTCCATCTTAGTCCCACCCAGATAAAATACCTTGGTCAAGTTCTAGTATGCAACACTGAGTGTGCTAAAACTCTTCGTAGTTCATTTCATTTTGAGATCTTCCATGTTCCTTCACATGTCGCAATTATGAATACCTCCCTAGTTAACAGGGAGTGTTGAAGAATGTATCTAGTGTCTGTCTTCATAATTGTACTTGATTCATGATGTAATATGTTTGTAAAAAAAAAAAAATATTATTATTAAATTGACTTATTAAAGCATGGGTTTCATGCTTGGGCCAATGGTCAATAGGTCAAAGCACCCACCGAGTTCTCTTTGATTTTTGTATTAAGTCAAATTCACAATTATTTTTGTGAGAGACCCTTCTTGGGCTCCATAATGTTTAGAAAGAAAAATATTTTATTGTCATATTCCTCCTCCATCAAGTCAGCCTCTTCAACTGTCTATATGTCAATCTCTTCAATAGTCTACAAGTCGACCTTAACAAATTCACAAGTCGCCCTATTATTGGATACTCCAACAACTATTTAAAGGAATGACCTCAACCTAATGAGGGAAACTACACACACATTTGATCTGTAGTTTGATTTGGAGAAAAATGATTCAAAGATCTAGAAAAGGAGAGTCTAATCAAGAAAAGTTTGTCATGTTATGGGAAACTGAATTTTTGATGCTACTCATGTGATCTTGAAGCTAGATACATGGGCCGAGATTAAGAGAGTGAGTTGCAGAAGTTGCAGGGAAGAAGAAGACAAGGATCCAAATGACTACTTGTGTTAGGGGCTGACTTGATGGATGGGGTGAGTATATTTTGGTCAAATGTCAGGATTGTCACACTTTGATTTGAATCTATTGAAGGAAGATTTCTTGACTGGGTTTTCCCCTACCTAGGGTTTTTTCCCTTGCTGAGCGCCTATATCTTGTGTTCTCTTATTGTCTTTGAAGCTTTTAGCAATTGTCTTGATGATAATAGTGTAATAACAGAAATGAAGAAGAATTAACTAATCACAAGAAATTGTCATATAAAGGAGAAATCAATTAATAAGAATCCCTAACAGTGTTGCCCTAGATTTCTTAGCAAGATGTTCCAAGGAATAAATTAGGCAATTAATCATCCTATCAGATAGTTCAAACTTCTCCATATTCTTTCTACACTTTGAGATTTTCCATTTATGATTGTTCATGGGATGTGACATTTGGAAGATGCGCCCTCGTCATCCCTAATTTCACCTTATTCTAGGGTGAGGAGCCGATTAGCTTGTTCATCTGCAGGCATATTATTTTCCCTCTTAATATGATAAAAATCTATGATTTCAAACTTATCCAACTTTAAATATATTCTTTGCATAGTTGGGTTTGGGTCAGGGTCCTTGTTTTGATACCATTTAATACATTTTTAAATGGTATTAAGGGAATCTCCAAAGACTGATAAATGCATTATTCCTTTAACTGCTGCCAACCTCAACCCTTGCCATAATCCATATTCTTCCGCCTAATTGTTTGTGGCCACTCCCAGTCCCCACGTGAAACATTTTCAAACTTGTCCATTAGGGCGAAAAATAACCCCTCCCCCTCCATCCTCCCCCAATTAATGTAATATTTTTAAAAATTAAAATATTAAAATTTTATTTTCTGAGTAGTCTTTAAGTGCGACTTTTTGGAAAGTTTTCGGGTTTATTTTTCAATCTAATTTGTTTAGAATCTGACCGGGATTCATTGAAATCGCAAGTTTGATAGGTGAACTCTTCACAATTGAAGCGCCCCATGGGTTTTTGAGGGTGTTGAATCCATATATACAGTCAAAAAACTAGTTTAAACAACACAAGTCAAGATTTGGCCACAAAAATTTTCGCCGGATTCCGACCAAAAATCCACCAAAAAATTTAAAACATCTCACTTAAAAACAACTCCTTTATTTTATATTTATTTTTAATAATTTTATAATTAAATTATATTTTATATCTCTTTGTTTTTTTATCTCTAACAAAAGAAAAATTAATATAATGTTTTTTTAAATCACTTTAAAATAATTTTTAATATTTTATATATTTCAATCGTTTAAAGTTCCATTACTCAACTTTATAAACAATAATATCAAATTAAATTATCTTGATTTTTTAAATCATTTTGGATATTCTCTTTCATTTTTATATATTTTAATTCCTTGAAACTTTGTTAACCAACTTTATAAACATTGACATTAAACTTGTTATTATTTTACTATTAAAAAACTAATATTAATATTGAAGTGAATTCCCTTTCCATAGAATTTTGGTTTTGTAGAATGAGCAAGGCCACATAGCTAGCATTCCTTGCGGCTTGGTTTGATTATTGAACTTTGAATTTAGCAAAATATATTTTTTTTTTAATGCATGCAATTTTTTTTCTAATAGAGTTTTCTAAGGAGCTATATTGGACATAAAAACCCTATGAAATGGAGAAAGGGGCTTACCAATCATCCCTTAAAAACAACTATTATATTGGACAAGAATTTGAGCTCACGGAATTATCTCTTACAATAATTACGATTAAAGTTTTAATTCAAATAGTTATATTCACTATAATATTCCATATTCTTTGACATAAATATATTCACTATAATATTACATATTTGATATATTCCATATTCATGTGGTATGAGGTTCATTGCTCTTCATAAGTTGGACAAATATTTATTAATTATTTTACTATGGAATGCTTTAACAAAACACCCTGTCACTCTCTGTTCTAGGCCCGTGAACATGTAGGTGACCATATAATTAATTGAATGTTCTAGGCCTTTTTAATATAATAACTCTATATTACCCCGATCGGGTTGTGGGATGGTGGTTGGGACAACTTGGGTATAGTAATGATGCGTACCTCTGAGACATGTACTGTCGCCCCCCACACGCTCAAGGCGACGGGTATGACGACCCTTGGCATAAGTGCATGCAAGGGTGGTGGCAAAGGTGGCAAGGACAGAGGTGATGTAGAATGTAAAGGAGAATACAATAGGCAAGAGGGAGAAGTTGCAATTTTGGCTTGTGAAGGAAGAAGGTGCAGTAGAGGAACGAGAACACGACGACTCTTTCGGCTCTAAGCTTGGAGAGGACCTGCATTTATATATGGGTATGTTTTTCGGCATTTCTCCTCCATTGCAATGATGTCATGTTTGGGGTTTTGCTGGTGGGAGAGGAGGGACAGTAGGAAGATCAATTGGGGGGTCGAGAATTGTTGGTGGCAATGGGGTAGACAATTGGTAGCAACTGCCTAGTTCTGTGTTTATATCCTGCATCTACCAGGTATTGCTTATGGTCTCCGTTGTGTTAACATTGTGCTATCTGGGTTTTAGAAGCCAGGTTCTATTAGCTGAGGTTGGGGCGGGGCTGGCCATAGAAGGCTCGTGAGCGATGGCAATGAGATGGATACTGGGGGAAGGGAGGAGCAGTCACCTTGGCACATAGGAGGTAGGCCATGCTACTACAGCCAAAGCACTCACTGGGATGATGGGTGTTCCCATTGGGGATATGTAAATGCTAGGGACTTAGAGTGGAAAGTTGAGCATTATAAAGAGAGTGGCAGCGCTAAAATTTCATGGGTAGATGGGGAAGGGTTACCAATTACCACTTGGAAATCTGATGGAGTGAAGGCGGGCTCGCGAATTTGGTTGTGGCAAGTAGCGGCTTACTTGACTATGACTGGAAGGTATTGGGTATAGAGGAGGAGAGCAACATAGGGATGTTGGAGGGAGACCCCCTCTGGGTACTATTCTCTCGGCCATCTTGGCTCTAACTCTGATAGGGAAAGGATTGAGGAAGAGCATGGCGAGGCTTACCTTACCGACAATGCAATTCGGGGGAGGAACCAAATGCTATTAAACCTTTTTAGATTAGCGAACTATTGCTGTGAATAGGTTTCAGGAAATTACGAGATGGCTTGACCGACGAGAGGTCATGGTCGAGGAAGGAGGGGATTGACTCCTCAGAAAGATAAGGAGCCGAGTATGTCAGAAACCCGTAGGGGAAGAAAGTCAGTAGAACACCTTATCACTGAAGCTGCAGAGGCCTACCATGAAGGAATTGACGAGGGAATTCAAAAGTTGTTAGAAGAGTAGGAAGAGGAAATAAAGCAGGGCAGTGAGACAGAGGAGGATATGGAAAATTGAAGGACCTTAGTCCCAAACCCAGGCAACACCAGAGGAAGAATCATGCAATTCAAGCAGAATTTATATCTCTATTGGTTGATGAAGAACCTGTTAGGCAAAGCTATGGAACAAATCTCGGTAGGCATGGCATTTCACTCCAAGGCATGTCGAGCTTCAAGCAAGACCTGCAGAAAATTCAATTCGAGCTCCATAAGCAGGACATCAGGTTGGACAGAATTGACAGACACATTCCATGCATCCTAAAACTGCCTGAGATGCCTGGATCAACAGTTAAGGACCCGACACCAGTTGAATCGACCTCGAAGAAGCAGAAGGGCTAGTCAGTTCCCTATGTTTACTTTTGCTTTACACTTTTATTTTATATGCGGATAGCTTTTAATTTCCATCATGCAAGTCTATGTATAGCTAGAAATCTAGAATATGGACATGAAACACAGACATATATAGCTTGGATAGAGAGATTAAAACTCTATTGTTTTTGGATGGCTTACAATGCGGATAGGTGGCCAACAAACTTGGTTTCCCTCTAGGGCAAGTTGAGGCCACCTTAGCCAATATAATGTAGTGTAAATTTGCCTATTTACTACCCTAGTATTTACCCATTATATATATATATATATAATATATATATATATATATATAATATAGTATGTATGATGTATTGTATGTATATATATATATGTATGTAGTATGTATTATATATATTATATATATATGTATGTATGTAATATATATATATATAATAATATTATGTATGTATGTATATATAAACTTTATAAGGATATTGTAATTAACATTATTTTACTTACAAATTTATCAATGCGTTTTTATTATAATGGGTTTATCAATAATTTCTTTATCATAATAATTTGTTTGGTGATAAACTAGTATAGATCCATCTTAAGCACAGATCTAGTAAGAGCCGAGAGGGATAAAATATCTTGAGGTGAAAATTTCACTTACGCAGATTTGTTCCTCTCTCTCTCTCTCTCTCTCTATTTGTAATATTTCATTGTTTATGTTGCATTATTGAATGTATAAAATGGATCAAAATTTACTTCGGCATAAAATAGAGAAAGTGCTCAAAATATTTTAACTATAAAAATATATATGTATGTTTCAATTGCTTTATATAATATATATAGTTCTTTTTTAACTTTGAGCTACTTTATTTCTCTATAAAGTTGATATAAGATTATCTTGTTTTATATGGACATCAAAATATTTTATTTATGGTTGAAAGTGAGAGTGAGATATTTGTACAACTTCTCCTTAGTATAGACACAAAGAGTCACATTATTTTTGTAATTATCATGTTAATGTCAATTTATTTTCACAATTATCATGCAATACTTCTTTTAACCATTTACTAAAATTCAATAAATATAATAATAATGTGCATGGATTTTGGAGATTGCCATTAACATTATAAGCTATTCCATATAGTTTTACTATAGAAAAGACAAATGCACAAATACAACACTATATCACATATAGTTTTATTAGATAAAAAAGACAAATACAACACCAATATTACCTTTAAGAAGAGTTCCTCTCTAACTTTATATTTTTAATCCACGAAAGTGAAAAGGAAGTATGTGAAAAATATAAACACGAGAATCAACCTGTCAAACTCCCTCATCATCATGATTTAAATGAGAAATGTTCATGTGTGCCCTCGAAATGGCTAAGTGTAGCGTGTGACATGGTATAAGTTTGAAGTTTATTTAATTAATTTCATGCATATATATGTATAATATCATAACCATTAATAGGATGTATAAATATCATGAGAGTGGTAAGTAGAGTATATACAAAAAGAACATGATGCAACACATATTTGCATCATTGCATCATGAAGTGTGTGGATAATATTAATGAAAAACACAATGAAATTGAGAGAGTATAACCATAAGAATACATAAAAAGACAATAAAATGAAGTTTAAAAAATACTTTATATTTCTCATTTATTGTCCAAGCTCCAAAGTAACGGCAAGTGTGATATAAATAGAAATCTTCTCTACATTAAGTAAATTAAGAGGCATTGCTAAAGTTAATGGGCATGTGAAAAAATTTGGTTTGTCAAAGGTAATTTAGCCGGGTCCCAAGAAACTACAAAAGAGGAATCACTCTTATGAAGTTTGTGTTTCTTTCTGGACACTTACACAATTATAAAATATCGTTTTTAATTTTATATGAAATTTAGTTGCAAATGAGATTTAGATGTAGATGCACATGATAATCAAACTATGTGTCACTCTAAAATGTTTTTTATAAGAATCTTTTATCGAAAAATTCGTTGCACGTGAGTTTTTAGATTAGATGTGCATGATCATCAAACTCTTGGTATTGGAAAATTGAAATATTATCAAAGAGAATAGAAAATTATCTAAAATAATTTTAAAGAATTAAGGAAAAAATAGATAAAAGCGAAGTATAGTATACAACGTTGTTACTTAGTACCTACCTCTTATGCAAAAAGTAATCGATAGATAAAGAGAATATCAAAGTAAGGATGAGTAATGATATTTAGGTAAAGGGATCATAATAGAAATAAGAAAAGTAAAGAGACACTATCAAATTTGAAGGTAATGTCATAATTAGATAAGAATAAGATGGAAATAATAGAGCTAGAAAAACCCAAAGAAGAATTAAAAAGATATAATAAATTGATAAATGATTAATTTAAAGGTGAAAACATTGAATAATATTTTGCCAAGTTTGAATAAATTTATATATTCATGGTTGAAGTTGTTAGGATATTTTTCTTTTTATAAGGTTTCTCTAACAATATAGGTCATAATGAGGAGCATAAGTCATTGCTTTGGTGTAATCAAGACAAATATGATGTTTAGTGCTGTTAGAGTGTTCAATAATCACATATTTGCTGAGGTGATTATGGTGGGTGTGAATGATATGTTCTTTGAGAAGGGTTTGGATAGAATAAGATTTTCCATAAGAGCAGGGAATTTGGTGAATGCTTTAATAGTGGGACGAGTTACTTTTGAAAATTTGTTTTAGTGTCTCATGATACTTAAAAATAATATTGATATTCTTCTTGAATATAAATTTTAATTTAAAAAAAATGCATTTTAAATAATAGGAAACCAAAATTATATTGTGAACCTTAAAAAAAATCCAATAAAATAATTAATCTATACTTTAAAAACAATTTGAAATGAGTATGGTTTTTTGGCATGTGGTATTGATAAGCCATGATATTGGCCCATGGTATTGTAACAAAGCCTAAATTATTATGACACATGGGCAATAAACATTTTTTTTTCTTCAGATTTTTTACTCTTTTATAGATATGAGTTCTTAACCAAAGCCTAACATTAACCAAAGTTCACATGTCACTAGTAGATATCCAACCCATAAAACTCTATATGTAGAGTTATAGAAACACATAAATATCATGTGAAATCAGACTCAATTTCCACGTAATACCTTTAATATGGATTCTTAACTTGAATATTTGAAAAATGTATTACATTGTTAAAAAAAATTCAACCCATAACACTACATGTAAAGCTATAATTGTAATAATACATGAGAGAAAGAATTAAAGTGAATAATAATAATAATACTAAACCAAAAAATTCCAAACTAAACCACCCTTAATTTATATATATCTACTACTCTTTTTGGTTAATATATGTGTGTGTTATATTTTGTTTTAAGGGGCAGTTCAATGGGTGATCTAGGTAATGTGAAATCTGTGAAAAAATCTCCGTATCGTGACTCGGTTTACGAAGAGAAGGATAGACCGTAGACCCAAAAGTTTACTAATAATTACATGTCAAGCGAGAAAATTACCAATAACTACATGTCAATCGAGAAATTTACTCGTAACTACATGTCGAAAAAGTTATTCAATAACATTATCATCTATTAATGATAAAATCTTTTAAATATTAATCTTTAATAATTAAAATACACTAAATTATATATAAAACCAAAAATTAAAAGAGATAATTAAAATATTAAAAAAATATAATTTAAAATACTAAAATGTCATATTCCTATCGATCAATATCATCAATAACATTATTTTATTAACTTTAAAATGTAATAAATTACTTATTAAATTTTGCCTCGATATTATCACTAACATTATTTTAAATAACTTAAATATTTAAATAAATTAGGTTAACAAATTTTACTTACAATATTATCGATAAAATTATTTTAATTATTTAAATATTTAATAATTTAAAATACCAAATTTAAAAAAAAAATATTTATCACCAATAATCGATGTTTTAAGTACCTAATAATTTTAAATAATTATCATTAATATAATTTATTATAACTAAATTATTTATTTATATATAAATACTATAATTCATCAAAATGATAAAGTAGTTTGGGAAGGAAATCGATCACATAAGCCAAACGTACAAGGAAGGTCGCATTCTTTGAGTGTAAGGAAAATTCCCACACATCTTAAACAAACCGAAGTAGACTCAACTAACATGACTTTTCTTTGGCAACGAAAAATACTTCAAATAAAATATAGAGTCATCTATTATTTAGGTATATATGGTTCAAATTTAACTTTATTATAAACGACAAATACAAAATAATTTAATTTGTTTTAATACTTATTGTTTTTTCTACAATATATTTGGACTTTTAACCCGGTTGCTTGCAAAAATAATAATATTTTACACTTTAAAGAATTAAATAATTAATTTACTTATTATTATAATTTATGATTTTAAATAAGGGTTAAAATAATTAAATTTTTTATTATTATAATTTATGATTTAAGAAGGGTTAAAGCTTTGTTACAATAAAGTTGTAAGAGTAGATTTTTTTTTTTTTTTTTTTTTAATAAGTATTTTTTATACGCATTTTTTAAGATTTTGAGCTAAATTTTTGTTATAGTTAAGTTTATTATAATTTAGTTCAATTAATAATGAGGATATTATTATTGGTTAGTATTACAAATACATTATAATTTGTTCTTATTATTTAAGAAAGTTATGTTATTCAAAATGGTTCTAATTTGTTTTTATTATTTAAGAAAGTTATGCTATTCAAAATGATTTATAAGTGGGTAGACTTTCACTCTTGTAATGTCTTTGGGTTTTAGGTTGTTTACCTATTTTGTTATGTCCAACATGTTTCATAAGGATATAGATTCTTACTTTTGCCAAAGCTTTTAGGTTTTAGGTTATATTAACATGTGAATTCTTAACCAATTAAAAATAACTTTAAATCCTATTACAAAATTAAAACATTGCTCTTAATATAAATAATATTTGTAAGAAGGATAATGATTTGTATGGTTACATCTAAACTAGCACCGGGGTATAAATTAATAAGCATCAAAACACTTATCTCATGATACATGTCATGTTACCTACGATTTAAAGAAAAAAACTTA
>APFE031019265.1:334071-366426 GCA_000404065.3 Pinus taeda
TTTGCTTAGGAAATAATAGCAAAAGCATATGCTATTAATTCCAACATACCGAAAACAACCAATGGTCCAACTACGTATTCCTTAAGAACACTAGTTCCTCAACCATGCAAAAAATACTTACTAGAAATAGTTAAGCATCTAATAGTACAATGTCCCACATTTGATCTCAACTGGGTCTCTGACAGAACTGACATGCAATAGTTATACATGAGTGAATCCTGAGTTATCTAAAATAATAGTTGTTACATGCATGCAAGCATTAACAAACTATATTTTATTATTTTAACAACTTGTTAAAATAATCTAACTGGACTTGACTAGTAAGAACTAAGTCACCTGATTCTCTCATTATAGAACTCATGCTTATTCCTTCAATCAGTGGAGGAAACTCATGTGCATGCTCACAAAGACTTCAAATTCGAATCTCCTTAATTAATTAACTCAACTGAATTAATTAATTAATATTTGAAACTGTTGTTAAGACCAAAATTAATTTCACTTCCTATAGATAGACTAGGGACTGCTATAAATAGGAAGGGACCCAGAATGCTATTTTTAGACATGCTATTTTAGCACATTCTAAATTTAGCATTTCTTGTTGCACACTTTTCAACACTTCCTCTCAACAAGAAAGGGATTATCAGCAACCCCGATCCTGTCTCTATGGAACTCAAACTTGCCCTTTGACAATGCCTTTGTCCAAATATCTGCATCCTGTTCCTCGGTCGAAATATAATGCAACATCATGATCCTCTCGACCACACAATCCCGTAGATGATGATAGTGGATATCTATATGCTTGGACCTGTCATGAAACACTGGATTCTCAGAGAGTTTAATGCAACTTTGATTATCACAATATATCACCGTCGGATCCATCATTTGACCAAACAATCCCATTAGGATCTTCCACATCCAGATGGCCTCACATGCAGCCTGACTTGTTACCATGTACTCTGCCTTCGCTGAGCTAAGTGCAATTGATCTCTGTTTCTGGTTATACCAAGAAACTGCAGCTGACCCAAGGTTGAAGATCCCTCCAGAAGTGCTCTTCCCGTCTGATGGACTACCTGCCCAATCTGCATCTGTGAAGCCTTGGAGCTTCACTCCCTCTGTATGCTTGTACCATAATCCATATTGTGTAGTGCCTCTGAGATATCTCAGCACATGCTTTTCCGCCTTCCAAAATAACTTGGTTGGCTGAACCATAGCTTGACTCAACTGGTTCACTGCAAAGCACAAATCTAGCCGTGTGTTCACTAGATACATGAGTGAACCCACAAGTTGCCGATAAACTGTAGCAGCTACTACCTCACCTGAAGTAGCATCCTCCTTCCTCCAGTTACCTACTAGAGGAGTCTCCATGGGTTTGCACATATCCATGTGGAAGTGCCTCAGTATCTCATTGGCATACTTGCCTTGAGAAACAAATACTCCCCCATCTCTCTGCCACACCTCCATGCCTAGAAAGTAGTGCATGAGGCCCATGTCCTTCATCTCAAACTCTCTTGCAATATCCTTCTTGCAAGACTTGATCAACTCATCATCACTTGTCAAAATCAGATCATTGACATAAATTACAATAATCAATATCTTACCATCTACAATGATGTGGTAGAGGTTCGCATCTGCTTCACTCTTGGTGAAGCCCAACCTGGTGAAATAGTTGTCGATCTTGGTATACCAAGCACGGGGTGCTTGCTTCAGCCCATACAATGCTCGCTTGAGCCGACACACATGTGAATCACGATCAAAGGTCTCAAATCCTTCGGGCTGCTCAATGTATACCTCTTCCTCAATCTCCCCATTAAGGAAATTTGTCTTCACATCCATCTGATGGATCTTCCAACCCATCTGTGCTGATAGTGCTAGAATCGATCTGATCGATGAGTACCTTGCAACAGGAGCAAAGGTCTCATCACAGTCAATCCCCTCAACCTGTGAGAAACCACGGGCAACAAATCTTGCCTTATGTTTCTCAATACTTCCATCAGCTGCCTGCTTTACCTTTTAAAGCCATCTGGAAGTAACCATTGATTTGTCCCCCGGTCTAGGAACAACATCCCATACACTGTTCCTCATGATAGAATCATACTCCTCCACCATCACATCCATCCAAACTGGCTGCTGCACTGCCTCCTCAAAAGAAGAAGGCTCGGTTGCTATAGACTCCCCAACCAGGGCCATGTAGCCAGTGTATCTATCGGGAGATCTCCTCTGGCTACGATGAGAGGATGGCTACCCCACATTCTCTCTCGCATCCTGCATCAATCTGTGAGCTTCCCGAGAGCGTTTTCACCCCTCTCTGGAAGACTCTCCAGTAGTGGTGATCTCCACCACTGGAATCTCTGCATGCGACTCCTTCGCATCATCAGGAGGCTCCTCCTCCTTAGGAACTAATATCTCCTCATTATCACCATGCAACTTGAACTCCCTCTCAAGTGACTCTCGCATGGCTCGCTGCTCATCAAACTTCAGATCCCTGCGGACTACTGTCCTCTGACTGGTAGACATAAACACTCGATAGTTGTGAGGTGTATCTGTATACCCCACAAGTATTCCCAACTCAGCTGTTGGGTCTAGCTTCTTCTGAGCATCTTTGGTCACATGACAGTAAACTGGTGATCCAATGATACGGAAGTGACTTACATTTGGCCGCTTCCCTGAAAAAGCCTCTATAGGTGTCTTCATCTCCAAAATAGGATGAGGACTTCTATTTTGAAGATACACTGTTGTATTACATGCCTCAGCCCACAGATGAAGTGGTAGGCTTTGGTCATGCAGCATCGCTCGAGCTGCTCCCACAATAGATTTGTTCTTCCTTTCGGCCACCCCATTCTGTTGTAGGTTATGAGGTGTTGTGAGTTCCCGTTTAATTCCTTCTAAAGCACATAAGTCTTTAAATTTCTAAGAAACATACTCTCCACCGTTATCACTCTGCAAGGCCTTTATCTTCATCCCTGATTCTTTCTCTACAAAGCTTTGAACTCACAAAACTTCAAGAAGGTTTTATCCTTCTTTTGCATGAAGTAGATCCGACATCTACGAGAAAAATCATCTATAAAAATAACAAAGTACCTTTGCTTTGCGGTGGAGGCTGTAGAGAAGGGCCCACATACATCTGAATGAACTCGATCTAGAACTGCTCCTGCTTTACCATCCCGATCATGAAAGGAAGCCTTCGCATACTTACCTAGAGTACAACCTTTGCATGTGCTTTTCTGCTCCAGTTTTCACTTGGGTAATCTGGTAGAAATTTGCTGCATGATCTTCAAGGCCCCATGATGCAAGTGGCTCAGTCTTCTATGCCATAACTCACCAATATCTTGGCCATGCACCTCTTTTGCCTTGGAACTGAGAGCAGCACAATCTTCTACTTAAAACTTGTATAGATTCTTAATTTGAATCCCAATCTATTTGGTTTGTCCAGTGTCGATATGCCTTAGGAAAACCTTTCCCAAACTAAAGACTACATCATAGCCCTTATCCTCAAGCATAGCAACAGACACAAGATTCTTTTTCAGCCCTGGTACATACATAAGATTAGAAAGAGTGAGGGGAGAACCATGCTCCCTCTGAAACATAACTGTACCTCTACCCGAGACAGTACTTTCCATCATCGCCCATCTCGATCCGTATCTGGAGATCCTTCTCCTCCAAAGTGCTGAAAAGATTCTTGTCACCTGACATGTGGAAAGAAGCTCCACTGTCCAAATACCAAACACATCCCATGCTGGATGAAACCATGCATGCAATAAGCGAGAAATCCATCTCAAACTATGAAGCTAGTGCATCACCATCAGATTCCTTGGAGGAACCTTTATTCTTGGACTTCCTCTTTGGGCAATTGTTAGCATAATGACCCAACTCATGACAATGAAAGAATCTCATCTTCGACTTGTCAAACTTCTTCCCTCCTTGAGAAGAACTGGAATGGGATGCCTTCCCTTTCCCTTTCTTAACTTTAGAAGCTAAAGCCGAGTTCTCTTCATCATCATGTTTTGATGAAGAAGCTCCATCCCTGGTGCTCCGTCTGATCTCCTCCTGCATCAAATTTGACCATAGTTGTTCCCAATCTGGCAGTTTGTCCCTTCCATTCACTGAGTCTTGGTAGTTATGCTAGCTCTTAGGAAGGCCAAGGAGTGCTAGAATCACCATATCCTCATTAGCTGTAGTGACTCCTATGCTTGCAAGCTCATCTCTGCAGGTGCTGAGCTTGTTCAAGAATGTAGAAATAGAGTCACCCTTCTCACACTTGATCTTTTGAAGCTTGTCCTTCAGTGCCAACTTCCTTTGATCACTGCTATTCTGATATAAATCTTTCAATGTTTTCCACATTGCAAACGAAGACTCCTTCCCATGGAGGCTTGAGACTATGTGATCTCGAACACCCTCCAAGAGAATTCTCCTAGCTCTAGCCACACACTTACCCCATTCCACCAGCTCAGCATTGTCAGTAGGCTTAGGGACTTCTTGATCAATGAAATCCTTAAGACCATTATCTTCCAAAACTGCCTCCATGTGATCCTTCCAAGCTATATAGTTTGAGCTACCATCAAGGGCATACTCAAGCCTCAAACCATTGAACACCATCGATGAAATAGATGTGATAAGAACTTGAGATCTATATCAAGAATAAAAAACTTCGAATTCCTCCTGCTAGTATATTGTTCTTGCTTGATCACCAGTGCTCTAATACCATGTAGAAATTTCACCTATAGAACAAACCGATATATGAAATGTCCTAAAGCATAATACTTGTTCTACTTCTACAAAACATTAAGCGGAAGCATAATCGAAATCATGAGAAACATCAAGTAGAAACATGCATAACTGATCAAGAGAATTAATCACACATAACACAAGATATATCCAGGGGAAAGCACCAACATAAAACCCCAACCATGTATTATCAATCAAGTGGAAATCCTCATCACAATACAAGAAGAATTAGCTCTCAAGCTATTTAGTTCTCAATGAACTATGAAGATATGAAGATATGTCTCATGAACCACCCAAGCCCTGTTTATATAGGCTTTCCCTATGGTCCTTACGTAGTTTGCTTAGGAAATAATAGCAAAAGCATATGCTATTAATTCCAACATACCAAAAACAACCAATGGTCCAACTACGTATTCCTTAAGAACGCTAGTTCCTCAACCATGCAAAAACTACTTACTAGAAATAGTTAAGCAACTGATAGTACACTGTCCCACATCTGATCTCAATTGGGTCTTTGACAGAACTAACATGCAACAGTTATACATGAGTGAATCCTGAGTTATCTAAAATAATAGTTGTTACATGCATGCAAGCATTAACAAACTATATTTTATTATTTTAACAACTTGTTAAAATAATCTAACTGGACTTGACTAGTAAGAACTAAGTCAATTGATTCTCTCATTATAGAACTCATGCTTATTCCTTCAATCAGTGGAGGAAACTCATGTGCATGCTCACAAAGACTTCAAATTTGAATTTCCTTAATTAATTAACTCAATTGAATTAATTAATTAATATTTCAAACTGCTGTTAAGACCAAAATTAATTTCACTTCCTATAGATAGACTAGGGATTTCTATAAATAGGAAGGGACCCAGAAATGCTATTTTTAGACATGCTATTTTAGCACATTCTAAATTTAGCATTTCTTGTTTCACACTTTTCAACAACCTCTCCCAATCAGGAAGGTTTTTCCATGCAACAATGCCATCCACAAAATTTTCCCAAGTCTTGGGAAGACCATTCAAAGCAATCCTCACCAACTCAATGGGTGCAATGATCTCACCTATGACTGCCAACTCATCTCTCACTGAAGTGATCTTTGTGAGGTATGCTGTAACACTGTCAGTATTAACCATTTTAATGGCCTTCAGTTTCTCCTTTAGGACCATTTTTTTGTTTTCATTTGAGCTCTGGTAAAGACTGGTTAAGGCTGTCCACATCTCGTGTGCATAAGTCTTTGCTCTCACATGAGGAATGACATGGTCTTTGATTCCTTCTGGAATCAATCTTTTTGCCTTAACATTCTTTTTGTTAAACTCTATCAACTGTACAGGGTTAGCAGGTACTGCTAATGGGTTCTGTGTGGTATTTACCATAATGCCCCAGACTTTTGCTTCCTCAAAGATGCTCTGGATTTTCTCCTTCCATGCACTGTAGTTGTTCTGCCCATCCAACCTGTCTTCCACTCTTGAACCCAAAGATATGTTTCACTGTCCTACCAAACTGAAATTTTCAAATCTATGGTAAAGGTTTCTGTTTTCTGTGTAAAAATCAGAGTGCTGTAATTTTCATTTTACTGTCCCAAACTACACTTTTCAGCAAACCAAGCTCTGATACCATGAGTAAATTTCAACCCCCACTTCGGTTATCGGTTTTCCTTATCACTCCATGCATTTAGTTTTAAATCCAAGCATGATAAAAATTCTAAAATCTGGAAATGACAATAATTTATTGAAAACACAAATTTAGAGATTTCACAACTGCTAAAATTGTAGAAATAAAACACAACAAAATTATGACAGCCACACACAGAAAATAACACAGTGATTTTTGGTCAATGTGACCTTGTAAAAACCCCCTACAACTCTTGGGGAAAGCCAGTTTGAGAGCTCTTCTTTAACTCTGAAAATGCTTTTACAGAGAAACTGAAATACATAGTAAAATTCCAACAACCACAAATTACAACTTATCTCGATTTCCATGCTTGCACTTCGCTTCGAAAATTGTGCAAATCAGTAAACAGCGAAAACAAAAATTTTACAGTAATAAAACAAACATTAAATGTTGTACAACCAGCCTCGAAAAAATTTCCCAGAACTTGTTCTATGAATTGTACAGACCGTATGAATTTCAACAATGCTTCTGCCTCGAAATTCATGCCCTTGCTGCTGTCCCTCTTCCTTGATTTCTCTGCTATCCCTCTTCCTTGATATCTGTGCCTTTCTCTTGCTATACGGTTTTGCCTTGAGATGCATGCCAATAAATGCTGCTACCCAAATTTGCTGAAATGTCTTTTTGCTGCTCTCCTTCACTTCCTCGCCACTTAGAAATTTTCTCCTTGCTCTCTCTTCTCTTTCTCTCAAATGCTCATGAAATAATGAATTGATCTTTTCCTCTTCTCTTCTCCTTTTATTCTTTAAATGACCTTTTGAGTTACCCTAAGATCTAATGGCTGAGATTCATTTAGATCTAGGGATGAGAATAACTGTGCATTTAATTCTCACTTTCTATTTTTTAACTCAGCCACTTGAATAAAGACCCACTTACCTTTTATTTCCATTGTCACTTTTTCACTTTCTAATTCTTCATCGACTTTAATAAAGTCACCTTTAAATTAAAATGTAACTTTACCACTTATAAAGTCACTTTTAAATTAGAATGTAACTTCACTACTTATTAAATCAGTTTTAAATTAAATTGACTTTACCACTTATAAAGTCACTTTGGGAGAAAAATAAAAAATAAAATTGGACACTTTCCCCTAGGCCAAAGATCAAAGCTTTAGGGAACCACTTGTCCTCTGATACCCAAATTTTAACAAGACTTTCATTCTTGCAATGTCTTTGGGTTTTAGGTTGTTTACCTACTTTGTTATGTCCAACATGTTTCATAAGGACATAGTTTCTCGCTCTTGCAAATGCTTTTATGTTTTAAGTTATATCAACAGGTGAATTCTTAACCAATTAAAAACAACTTTAAATCGTATTACAAAATTAAAACATTGTTCTTAATATAAATAATATTTGTAAGAAGGATAATAATATCTATGGTTATATCTAAACTAGCATGACCATATATATTAATAGGCATCAAAACACTTATCTCATCACATTACCTACAATTTAAAAAAAAAAAAAAAACATAAAATGAACTAAATTATGACTTTATTATTATTATTATTAAAAAGAATTAATATATGAGTGACTTAAATATATAAGAGATTCACCTCCACTATATTATGGAAATTCTTAATTTGTAGAGAGGCTTTGATACTATGGTTTATTAATACCACATGCCAAAAAATAGAACTAGTCATGGACATTTTTTAATTAATTAATTTAATTAGAAAGATAAAAAATGCAAAACTACTTTGAAGATAAATATTAACCTTTAACTTAAAACTATTAAAATTATGCTAAATATTTAATGAAAATTAAAACTCTACTTATTCACTTAATAATTATTTATAATTAAATTAAAACCTAAAAACTATTAAAACAAAAAAACAACATTCTAATAATAATCTTATATTTTAATAATATACCATTAACATTTTATTTATTAAAAACAAGGGCAAATTTCCAAAATTCTTAATTTTAAAAGCAAATATAACAATTAATTATTATGTTTTCCTCGTATATAAAAACACCCTTGAATATGGTATATATTAATTTTATTTATAAAATATTAAAAACAATTTTATTTATAAAATATTTAAAAAAAATTCCTTCCGCCAAAAGAAAAATAAAATTTTGCCCATGTCCAATCCATACAAGTATCTAGTCATTAGTAAAGCGAAAGAAAACTTTGTATTAAATGTCGTCAAGGCATTGAGTTATGAAGCCCATGATAACGATGAGAAAGAAGAGAGAAAGAAAGAAATGATTTTAACGTCCACGAGGCTAAAGATAGCCTATGGGACAGATTGCTTCTTCAATTGCTTGATGTATTCGGCCCTTTTTATGTGAAGCTCCAAATAAATGCTCCCAGCTTCTTGACAAACCCCTCACTACATAGATTATCCCAAGAACTAGCTGCCAGCATATCTACATAACTTTCCCTGTTGTCTTTGAAGGCCTCACATTCTAAAATGAAATGTTTCCTTGTTTCCACCTTTTTGGAAGAACAAAAAATACATACTCTTTCCTTCCACACTTCCTTTGGCCTTTTCCAGCGCCCTGTTTCACAACGCAGTTGATGAGAATTAGTCTTTCACTGAGCAATAAGAATTCTGGCTCTCAAGAGATATTGGCCTCTATGTATGCTTTTGGTTGATAACTATGAGTGAGATTAAACACTTCAATATAGTAAATTTTCTTTCTTCCTAGCTCCTTATCCCAAGTATGCTTGTGGAACTTTTCCATAACAAAAGCTTTTATCTCTTTGTTGTTTATGGGACATGCGTTCAAGCAAATACCCCATTTACTAAACCATTTGTTATTTTGCTGCATCCAAGTTTTTTTGCTCTTGCACAATCTATCATTAAAGACAACCTTAGGCCATCCACCCTCTTCCATTTGCTCAATTTTTTTTTTAAATACATTATGACTCACACCATAGCAATTGCTTCAATAGGAGCAGTCTTTGTTTCACTTAACAAGATATCATAAGGAGTTGCACTTTTAATATTAAATTTGTTTGTAATCAAACGCTTCTAAATTTTCTCGATTTGTCTCCACTACATGTCGGATGTACTCCTGGCCCATAGTTCACAACCATAGAGAATCATCAGAATCACTAGAAGCCCAAAAAGAGTTTGATTGGTTTTCTAGTCCCATAACTTTGCCTCTCTACACCTATTTTGGAAAACATAAAATGCTTTCCAACCCCCAAAAGTTCTTCTTTCTACAACCCTTCCAGCTTAGATTTTTGTTGAAGCCAATTCCGAGGTATTTGTAATCCGCAACTTCTTCTAGAATGTTGCCTTCAAAGTAGAACTTGTGCTGATTATGTTTTCTTTTCTTAGAGAAGGCCACTACTTTCATTTTGCTGATATTGACTTGCATCCCCGCACTTCTACAAAAATGCTCAAGGGATAGTAAGTGCTCTTGCAAACCAAGAGCCGATTTAGCAATCAGAATACGGTCATCTGCATACAAAAGAAGCCTTATAACAAACTTGCCCGAATATATACCATTACCCCCTTGCGAATTTAACCACTCCTCAAGCTTGTCGATATATAAACCAAAAAGGGTAGGAGACAGTGGGAAAGCTTGCTTGACCGCGATATCGCTTCTAAAACTTCCAGATCTGTCTGCTGAAGTTCTAATTTTGACTTTCACCTCTTCATACAGCCTATACACAACTGCTCTCAAATGTTTAAGAACCCCAAGTTCCTCCATTTTGTACCAAAGCTTATCCCTAGGAACCGAGTCAAACGCAAAAGCAATTAAATAATTAGTATCACGTACATGTAACATTTCTATATACATGGTGAATAATTATTAATCATAAAGGAAGTTTTGTTTCACATTATGAGTATAAACTTTTTTTCCTTTTAACATGATTGTGGGTGAACTTCTAATTTTATATTGTTTTAAAAATAAATTTAGTGATTTAAAAATCAGTGGAATATTTAAAATGCAAAAATTAACAATCTAAAGATATAGTTCAGTAAAGTAATTTTTAATAAAAATTGATAATATTAATTTTAATGAGATCGCAAAATTTTGTCATTTAAAATATGTTTTTAAATACAGAAATAGAATTAACATATTTTAAATTTAGAAATTCTAAATTAATTGTTAGAAATGTTTGTTATTGTTATCTAAATGGTCACAAACTCGTATGTGTTGTTATGTAACTTTTTATGAAGTTTTAGTTATGGTTAGAAATAACTATTTCGTTAATTCCAAGTTAGTTAATGATTTTTTATGGAAAGATCATTATAATGTTGGGTAGATTAGAAAGGTCCATGATTTTATCACTAGCATAGATCCATCTTAAATACAAATCTAACATAATTTTTTTATGAGCCTACATTATTTAAATGTTTTGTATAGTTATTTAATTTTTAATTTTAATTTTTAGATTTCTTAAATTTTTTATTTTGGGAGACATGATCAAAATTTCAACTTTAATGATGGACAGACACCCTTACACATCATATTGGGCTGTAGAATGAGCCTCTGGGCTCAAAGAAATAAATTATATGTGATTCCATCATTTGGCACATTAAGTCTTAGATAGACCAAAATATCTCTATTGGATTAAAAAAAATTTGCTAATCAAATATAATCACCATGGCCAAATGTAAGTTCTATTTTATTTTGCATTAAATTTTAAGATCAAGTTTGATATCAAAGCCATACTTCATATTGTGGTGTTTAATTTGAATGTTTTACTCTTCTTTCTCTAAATTAATTTTTCTCTCTACAATGGTCTTTTTCTTTGAGAAATTTGATGGTAAAGAAATATATATATTTTTTTCTCTGAAATATTGATCATTTTGAGAATGTAAGCCCATAAATTATGTTAAGATATGAGTTGAACAAAGTTAATTATTATGATATATAGTTGACACATGCATATGAGTTTTAATATATACATATGAAGATATTTCACTATGATTTGAGTTATTTAATGATGAGATGTGGTGACAATTTATTATCTCAAACACGATAATATCGAAGAAACCAATGGGTATATGCATTTCGTAACAACATGTATCCATTGTGCATATATGTGGTAAAATTATAACTCACAATTATGAATTGTGCATATATCATAACTGTAATTGATAGTTAATGGATGCAAAAAACATTATTTTAACATGGTATCGAGAAAAGTAGATATCTATATGCTTTTCCATTTATCATGACAAACAAGCATACCTTGTTCTAGGTTAATTTAAGATAACATAATATGACTTTAAAGTTTTATGGTTACACATAATGATGCATCATATGCACATGAATGAACATCATGATATCCTCTAATTATGTGATATAATCATAGTATGAACATGAATGAACATCATGCTATCCGCTAATTATGTGATATAATCATTTTATTGTTATTTATGCATATTTATTTCATATATTTTGATCTTGTATAATTAAAATTAATGCATTGACATTATGATTAGCTAATATATATTAATTTTCAATTGTTTTAATGCATTGACCTCAAGATTAGTAAATACATTTTAATGATGTTATTATATACTTATAACATTTAATTGACTCATAAAGTAGCCACAACATCTTAAGTCAATAATAAAGTAGAAATCACATATTAGATGGAAATGTTTATATCAATGAATAGTGTCAAATTTGTGATTAAATCATGAAAATGATAAGTCTTGGCCCCACAAGGAGGAAATCATAATTCATGAATTAATTAGAATATGATGATAAATTAGGCATCAAATTAGAGATGATTCTAGATGCCCACAGGTAATGGGTCATCTTCCTATTAATGTCAGATCTAATTTTTTTTTTGAGGAAAAAGCGTAATTTTCATTAGAAATTAAGAAAATTACATGTTGTATGCCAGCATATGAGAAATTCTTTCACTACTATCCAGAAAGTTTTTAGTCCAAAAGTCACGAGCATAAAAATAATATTTACATATCATCCTTCATTAAACATGAAGGTCAATGGCAAACTAGGGCCATAAGTCTATAAACTGGTTAAACAGTTGCAATATAAACAAAAATAAACTAGCATGATCTAATAGATCATTCCTAAAGGTATCCTGCCCCTTCAATGAAGGGTCTGTGGTAGATCTAGAAAAAACCCTGTCCCTGTACTCCTGAATCAACCATTGTCCTCTCATCAGTTGCGTGGCCTCTTTGGAAAGAAGATCAACGATTTCATTCCTTTCCATGTAGATATGAGAGCAGACAACAAAATCAAACTGAGATATTAAGTATATAACATCCTCCACCAAATCTCTGAGTGTGTGCAAGTGACAGTTATAGGTCCCATTGATCCAGTTTATGATGAGCTGATTGTCCCAAAAAATCTGAATTCTGTGGCATTGTTGTTCTTTAGCAAAAAGGAGGAGATGTCTAAGGTTGTTTAGTTCAGCATAGTTATTTGTGCCCCTCCCTAGCCCCATTTTAAGTTTGAAAAGACCGAATTCATTTAAATGCAGAACAACCCCCCCCCCCCCCACAGCCCTCAAGTTGAGCCGAGCCGTCAAAATAGGCCCACGGCTAGTTTCTGTCTATGATTTTGGGATTGATAACTCTAATGGGACGTTGAATCGGATCCTCTTAGATCGTGTTGAAAATGGCCAGCATATGATTACATGTGGCCACCCCCAGGATGTTTTTATCTTGAAAAATCCTTTGGTTCCGGATAAGCCATATACCCCAGCATACAATGAGAGGTAATTTTTTTATTTTCTGTGTGGCAGCACTCAACCACCAAGCCTGCAAAGCTTTGTTTACGTTCTGACCTACCCAACGAGTTTGAATTGAGAGTGTCGAAGTGATTAAGTTCCAAATTTTGGCTGAAATCGGGTAGTGAAGGACGAGGTGATCTGTATCTTCCGAATTTGCTTTGCACAGGCAACAACGAGAAGGGCCATGGAAGTTGCGCTTTTTAAAATTTTTTCTTAGCGGGGATTTTGTTTGAGAGTATGCCCGACATGAAGAGTTGGGATTTGTGGGGGGCTTTCAGTTTCCATATATGTTGCCACCACCAACAGGTTTCCCCCATTGCTTGAGTCTCCATAATCATAGCAAAACCTGCCTTTGGGGAATATTTGCGAGTGGGATCCTTTGCCCATATAAGTTAATCCTCCTTATCATTGATTTGAACATTAGCTTCCTCCAATGGCCCCACAAACTTCAACCATTCCCTACTCCATCTTTCGTTTATTCCCATGTTCTCAAAGGCCAAACGATGCAAATTTGGCCAAGCTGGGCAACCCACTGCCGTGATATGGGCAAGCTGTGATATCCCCACCACCATTAGGTCCTGTCGCATATATCTAGGTAGTATGTGTGCATTCCCACTTCCAGCCTAAGCATCAAAGCCAATTCTAATCTGAGTACCATCCCCCACTTTCTAGGCTAATCCTTGCTTTATGATGTCAAAGGAGTGGGTAATGGCTTTCCAGATGCTCGAAGCCCCCATGATGTTGTGGCTGGTGCTGTGAATCCAGTCTGATATTGACATGGGGTGGATGTACTTGTTGCATACAACTTCCTTCTGTTGTATACCTATACCAATAGGTTTCATATTTCATGATTGGCAAAATCAGTGCCAAATATGATCCTTCTTTGCTGTCACAAAGGTTCCATATTTACAAGAAAAGAAGGTGTATATAGGCCTGCATTTTTCACAAAAGTTTATGGATGACCCAACAGTCTAATCTGGATCATGCCATGTTTTCAATTTTATGTTGTAGAATAGAGAAAGAAATCTGTCCAAACTGTTTAATCTTGGCAGATCAGTAGCTAGGTAGAGAAACTAAGGTTCCCAACTGCTTAATCTGGGACCTTGGAAGGAATAAGGGTAGTATTAGATAGGAAATGAAAGCAAAAAGCCAATGGAAAGAAAAGGGCATACAAAGGGTTTGCAAGTCCAAGTGCACCCTCCAAGAAGGTACAAAAAATGTTAGGAGAAACTAGTTGGGTAGGTAGATGGGGTTGCAGAAGTGGTGTCTCTTTCAAGACCAAAGTTGCTGAAACATCTACAAGAAAGGCAACACACTGGAGCATGACTAACTCCCTTGTTTTCATTTGTATATCACTCTTTACTAACAACCTTTCGCAAGTTGCACAGAGCACAAAAGTTTATATCTTTGTCATATTCTTATGGCTTTAAAAGCCACATTTCTTGTGCAAAAATCTTTTCATTTTGATCTACTCTTGATTCCAAGTTATTTTCAAACAAAACTTGGTTAAACCAGCCCTCATCCATATGTTCCCTCCATATTAACAACTAACTCTATTACTTAGCTCCCTATACTCCATTATCCCTATTATTATAAACACCATGGTGTATAAACCCCCCAATGTATAAATATCCCCCCCTTGGTACTATAGCCATAATCTTCACTCCCTGGGAATTGAATTAACACCTGGTTAAGGTCAAGAACCCATGTTCCACCTTTTTTTTTTTCATCTCAGCCCGTTTTCCTACCCAAAAGTTCCATGTTGGCCTTAAAAAACCTTTGAAGAAAACCTTTGAATCCCCTAAAAAACCACCCAAGGGGGGAAACATTATGGAAATATCCTTCTCCCGCCTTATCCTAAGGTCGGGAGCCAGCTTATCCTTGCTTTGTTGTATAAAATCCACCGGATCCCTTTTCCCTATAGTTCTACCCTTATAAAAGTTTGCACACAAATATTGCCCAAACTCCGCAATTTGCACCATTTTCTAATGTTGGCCGACCAAAGCGTATTTTGCAAATAAAACTATAAAAACCATTGAAAATCATTCGTTTCACGGAGGGGCCCGCCGGTCGCGGATTGCTGAAAAATGTAGTTTTTGAACCCACCCGCTGGTTGCTATCTCCCGTGCAGATTATCCATCCGATGGCCGTCCGATGGCAGCTGTCCCAGATCTACGGTTAGCATCGTTTTCGGCAAAACCCGATGTATGACAGTTAACGAAAGCTGAAGTTATCACCCGTGCAGGTTGACCGCCCGACAGCCGTCAGATCGCGCGCCCAAGGATCAACGGCTCACATCCATATCGGAGGGCCCCCGACGTCCGACAGATACCTTCCGATATCTGTCAGACGCTTACGTCACGCGGGGACAGTTGTCACGCCCAAATTCCATCGGAGCCCCCTCTGACAGATTCCTTGCCGTGCAGGAGGGGGCCCGATATGCTGACACCTGTCCTGCCCATGTCCCCGTCCCACTGTCATGCACGTCATCACCGCGTTTACCCACCTCGTCCCTCATTCGCCCACCTGGCCGCCACCTCATCGTCCCCGTGGACCAGTCTTAGGCCGCCACGTCACCCGATGACGTCCTGCTGACGTCACCCAATCCGGTCCCCCATGATGACGTCATGCTGACGTCATCCAAAAAGCGTGCCAATAAAACTAAAAAGCCATATTTTCGCCATTTTTCACCAATTTTGTCATTTTTCTGAGAAAAGCGCTGCTCCGCTGTTTGCATGCACTCCACGACGACTGATCCACCAGCCACCCTACGACCATTTGCGAGAGCTCAGAGCGCAAACCCGGCTGCTACCTCATCCCAAGCTACTGTTAAACAGGTATTTGAGTCTTAGTCCTCCTTCGAACTGGTTTTTTCTTAAATTTCTTGTAAAATCCACCACAAGAAGCCATAAGATTGAAACTCCACCAAGAAACCAACTGTATCCTACCTCTATTGGACCGTTTAGAGCTGAAACACAGTGGCGGAGACCTCATTTAGACTTCAATTTCTGTTAAAACCCTGCCCTGTTCGCGCAATCGTGAACTCACCCCATTGTTCCCAAATTGTCAAACAGAGTCTGTCAAACTGCATAAAGGCCTCCTCAGAGAGTTCAAACACTGTTATATTTGACTGTGTACCAATCCTATTACCTTCGATCCCTCTCAATTCCAGTGTATCAGTTAGCAAGACCCGGCATTTCAAAGAACACTTGGGTCAGACATGGAAACCCTTGCAGTCCTTAATGTCACTCCTCTAAATGCTCCTCAAAGAGAGCTAGACTGGCAGGATTTAGCAGACCTGGATTACCAGATCTCGGAAGACTGCAGATCCAGATGTACATTTCATATTCACCTGTTAAATGAGTTCAGGGCTAGGCACAGAGATGGAACTGATATCCTAGGCATTTGGGAGTCTTCCCTCCCAACTTTTAAAATGCCCCAAGTCACACAGTTTCCTGACCTCATCTACTTATGTGCTAGTTGTTATGATCCAATACAGAGGGCTGTAATGAATCCCCAAGGCGAAATTGTATTCTATACCACCCCTCAGGCCATCAGGGATATGGTTCAATTTAAAACCCAAAGGAAACTGGTTCCTTTATCCTTGCTGGACTTAATCAATCAAGGGACCAAAGTACTCACAGAGGCAGAGATCCTGAAATTAAATCAACTGTTTATTAGCAAGTCAGATGCAGTGCTGCATCCTCCCATCTTTGATGGATACCTAAATCAACTTGGACTGGACCTGGCCCATATGGTAAGCTCAGTACTGGGTTATAAATCAATGGAGTTTATAGAGGAAACTGTGCTAGTCATGATGACAATGTTCACCCCTGGTAAGGCCCCTATCTACTATGACTATGCCACATATATTTCTGACAAGATACATGAGCAATTCTTGCACTTATCTAGAGAAAGGGTGTTCAGATACACTTCCTATATTTATCATCTTATTCTTTATCACCAACATGAAAAGTTCTCTTTTGAAATCAAGAGAACTGATGCAGCAGGAAACCCAAGATCAGTGGTGTATTGGAGCTCAGTTTTCCATGTGCGTGCATATTCGCTCTATACATATTGTGAGTTCATAGATTTGTTCATTCATCCAGCCTTATCTTTGCTCATGACAGAACCTCCTCCAAGACTCTCTGATGAAATGCAGAGGATTCTGCAACTGTCCACTGCCTATAGCATAGGAGACTGGTATTTTTACCAACATCACACTGTGATTAGGATATATGGGTGTGAGCTGCGCCCATTCAGGCTACCCAGATTTGTGCCCATGAGGCTCTTTGCCCTGGAGTATTTCAGACAGTTCGGCAATGCCGATCAGATCCATTTTGTAGGGAAAGGCAAGAAGGCACAACTAAAAGTTAAAAACCAGCTTGGCCATTTTGTTTTAAACAAAAGAGAAGGATGGAAGGAGGCAGATAGGATGTTGGAAGGCCTTGGCCTAACACTCAGTTTCCCTTGGAAGCCCTATGACCCCAATGGCTTTATATCTTCGAGAAGATTGAGATATAAACTCTCTAGCTATGAGCATGAGAGCAAACTCCATATATCAAGACATGCCAACCAACCAAAATGGAAGAAAAACACTTTAGTAGAGCCTGTATCTTAGGAAGAGCTAGTTGAGAGGGCTAGAAGACATTTGTTGAAAATGGCTGACTTGGAGTGTCCTTCTCAGGTGCCTGCTCTACCAAGTCCTCACACAACAGCACCTGCTTCCTCCTCTGCAACACAACAAGAGGCAGCACAAACTTCAGTACAGGGACAAGGCAAGGGAAAAGGCAAAGAAATGGGAGAAGAAGAGGGCCAACAGGACCAGCAAGGCCACCAACAACAACCCCAGCAACAACAGCAACAAACTGATCATCAGGATCAGGAGAAACAAAAAGCAGAAGGCCAGGCAGCCACTCAAGAAAAAGAAACTAATATGGCGCCTCCTAGACAGGATTCTAGGGTAGACTCCTCTATCCTCCAAACCCCTCAAAGGGAGGACACTAGCAGAAAGAGGGAGAGGGAAACACCCCTCACAGAAGGACCAGATAAGAGGCAAAGACTCAATCCTTTTTCAGAAGAGGAAATACACAGCCTGGAGACTTCTGCCAGCTCATTGCATCAAGAGCAGGACAAGGCAGCACTTGGGGAGGTCAGCTCCTCAGGACAACAGCAGAACACAGCTGCAAGCATAAAGGAGCAGTTCAAAGACGCCAAAAGGAGGAGTGAGCCAATAAAGATTCGGCTCTATAATCATTTATTGAATATGGCCCCTACAAACCAACAAAGGCTAATGGCTGCCTTTGATGTGCAAGAGGGCAAAATGACTATGAGCCATTTTGCCCCTACAGTGCAACAACCTCAAACAACTGTAGATTATATAAGGACAAACTTAGAAGTCCTTTCAAAGGACATCCACCCCATGGACCAGATCGAGCTCCACAAGCAGACGGGTGAGATGGTCTATGCCACTCTGGCAGATAAGACCTTGATAAATTATAGGCTGCAAAATAGCTTAAATAACACTGCAGCACAGCTTGAGTTGGAGAGGGCATCCTCTCAAGCTAAAGACAACAGAATCAAGGCATTGGAGGAAATAATTATAGAGTTTGGGCATGATCCCAATGATGTTAAGGCAATACAGCAGGTCCTTAAACTAAGGGATGCAGATATAGCTGCAATTAAGAAGAAAATGAAGATCCCCCCAACTCTACATCCACAAACAGACGAAGTCGCCCAGCAGAGGCAAGAAAAAGATGTCACTGCATTATTAATAACATTATATAAAGAACTGATAGAAACACAGCAAAAGCTGCAAGACACAGAGACAACACTAGAAGCAGCATTACAAAGGAGAGAGGTAGGGCAATCTTCCAAGCCACCCACAGAATCAATAGACCTTGAGGAGACCCCTCAAGATACTACCCCTCCAAAACAACAGGCACAGCAAGAGGCTCCAAGCACCACAGCACCAGCCACTACAGCACCAACAACAGAGCAGGCCGAGAGCCTGGACATGCAGAAACTAAGGCAAGAACTTCAGGTGCTAGAATCTCAGATGTCAGAACTCAATCAAGCCAAGGAAAGCTTAGCAAAGATAAATGAAAAATATGATAAGTCTAAGCAAAATGTGGCTGAGAGGGAGAGAGAAGTAAAAGCTCTGAAGAAAACAATTGCAGAGCTAGAAAAAGAGCTCAATTTTGAAAAGGTTACAGCAGAGCTTAAAGAAGTAATTTGGACTGCGATTGGACAATCAATAACCAACCAATGGGAGTACATTGATGCCATATATGAGCAAGTGGGACTCATTGGAAGAGCAAAAAAAGAACTACACAGAGAAAGAAACTCCCTAGGTAACATGGCAGACCTTGCCCCCAGAATGATTGAAGTTCTCAACTACAGGACAAGTTCCCAGCTGGTAAAAATGGGAATTGGTAATAGAAAAGAAACCATTTCTCTGATCAAAAGAGCCACAACAATGAAAAATTTGATCCAAACTCTGGACCGGAGAATCCAAGATATGCAGGCAGATATAAACAAATTTCAGAATAGGTTCTCGGCCCTGCAGGACAAAGGGCTCCCCAACTTGCTAGAATCAGGAAAGTTGCTTTCTCATGAAAAATACATCAAGAGGGTAAGCGCTTTTGCAGCAATTCAGATTGCTGAGACACCAGGAACATCTACAGCAGGCCCACTAACAGGGAAAATTCTTTTTGAAAAGTTAGATAATTTATTTTTTATTAGAAATGAAGTATCACATCTGTTTGATGAGCCCCCTCATTTCTACAAGTACACAGACGCTGATGAGACCTTAGGGTCAATTTTGAGGCATCGGCTTCCCCCTCCAGACACATGGCAAGATTTGATTAAGTTACTTTTAAATCAAAGTTGAGAAGATTAAATCTTTTGGGTAAAAGGTTTATATTACATTTATAGGAGGGCAAAAGCCATAACAGCAAATATGAAGACTCTGAGCCAACTCAGCACTGGTACTCAACATCAGCAGCAGCATCAGCAAGGACAGGTGGCAGGGCCAAGAAGATACAAAAATCAGAGTGGCAGAGCACTTCATTCCACATTTATGATAAAGCCGCGCAGCTGACTCCGCAGTGCCCAAAGGTCAAAAATTTATCCTGACAGGAGTTAGAAGCCTTTAAGAGTCATTTATATTTGCAATTACTTCTCATCTACTCTCTTTTTATAAGTGTAAGAGATATTTTCCTCTCAGATGACTCAATACCTGAGATATTTTTGTATGAAACCTCTATATATTCCCCCTCGCGTTTGTTTAGAGGGGTGGGACTCCGGATGTAAAGAAGCTCTTGTTTTCTCTTCTGCTGCTCCTATATTGTGAAGATTCAGGCAGCTAATACAAAGAACAATGGGATTTCTTTAGATATTGTCTCTCATGATGACTTGCTGGTGTGTGGCTTAAAATTGCAGGATTCCTGTGTATTCCATGGCTCAATAAGTTTCCTTACTCCTTTCTGTTACGATTATGTTTGCCATACTTTCTTGTATCTCTCATGTTTCCCACATATATTCAATTCTCTGAATAGCCAGGAAAAAGAATAACCCAGGATTTAATCTTTGATTACCCTGAGTTCAATCCTAGCTGTTTGTATATGTTTTCTTCAGTTATGGTATCTAAAGAGTAATTCTTCAGTGCTACCTTTAATACTGTATCATCACTAGAGAATGTTATTTCAGGAATTCAAGAAAATTGCTCCCAGATAACAGACCTCTTTCACACCACTCAACTTAAGTAAAAAATTCTTCATTGCTTTTTGCTAAGTTGTTTCCATTTTCGCTCTCAATCTTTATAGTTTGTTTCACAGAATACATACAGGCCCTGTATTTACCTCCACACTTCAGTCAAAACCTCAAGGGAACAGTAATTCAAGACCCCATTGCCCAATGGATTAGTTACACCTAAAGTCAGACATCAAAAGCTATCAGAAGCATCCTCCCAACCAAACACAAAAACAACCAAAAATTCACTCCATACTAGCTTAAAACCTTCACTAAAAGCAGTGACAAACCAACAGAGAGAGCCCTCTCTGACTACAGCTGGGCTAGAAGCTATAGCCCAAAGATTGGTTAGTGGTTACCCCGGCCGTATTCCCTCAGGAGTCAAGGGAACAACCTGGGTGATAACATAAATGGCGACTCCACTGGGGACCTAAGGTCTAAAGTCTAAAAATCAGTCAAGAAGCTTTCAAACTGCTCCCATATAAACATCTGCAGCTTGAAGGTAGAGCTAATCCAGATATTATACTTAACACAGATGCGTACAATCCTTCCAAAAATCCTGACCAACCCTTGCTGTACCCTGTGCCATACAAACGTTTTAACAAAATCCAAAAGGAATAGCTCAGAAGCTGGCTCCCAAGAAGAATTTTCGGCATACTAGGGCCAATCCTGACCCTAATCCCCCTTCCATTTTCCAAAACCCCAATACAATCCCCAAGTTTGTTAGAAACCAGCAAAAACAAGAACAACTTGCTGACACTAGCCAACAGTCTGAGCATCCTAACCCAATCTCCACTCCTATCAAAGTCCTATTTCGTTCCACACCTAACTCACCTAGCTCCCCATCAACATCTCAAAGTTCCCCGCCCATTCCTTCTTCTCCCACACAAGTTCTTCCATTCCACACTGTCATACCCTCCATACCTGTCACCCCTGTGATACCTGTTGTTCCTCTTGTCCCAGTTCTCCTAGTTAACCCCCAAAACCCAGTAAATATGGCCAGATATGCACCTCTGCAACTACCTGCCAATCCAGTGGCCTTACCTCAAGATTATCAAGCTAAAATCTCATACTTTGACTCCACTGGCCCGTATTCAGCCATTCAGCATGCTAAGAGAATGCAAGATCATTTCGAAAATTATGAGATAGATGATGAAACTGTGAGGATGAGAATATTTGTCCAAAGCCTAACAGGGGATGTGCGAACATGGTTTAGATCACTGCCTGCAAACAGCATCACAACCCCTGATGAACTCTACCAATCCTTCACAAATAGGTGGGAGAAAAAGAAGGACCCTTTACATATACTTGGGGAATATGATATGATTAAAAGAGGTCCTCAAGAGACAGTTTTGGAATACTGTGCTAGGTTCAATAATGTCTACAATGCTATACCTCAAAATCTAAGACCTCCCCCGGATTTAGCCTTATACAAATTCCCAAATGGATTTGACCCAGATATGGCTTATCAATTAAAAGAAAGAGCCCCTCAAACCCTCGAAGAAGCTCAGAGAGTTGCTGTAACAATTGAAGCAAACCTGATTGCTAAGAGGAATAGGGCTAAAATAGAAAAGAGAGTTGTCTTTAAGGAAGAGCCCTCAGCCTTAGACCAGAAGCTGGACGCAATAATTTCTAGTATGAAAAGGCTAGGTGATAGGGTAGAATCTGTGGAAAGAAAATCTTCATGGGAAGCACCACCAAACAACCCTAACAGGACTCCAAACTTTAGAAGGAACCAAAACCCTAGTGGGAGCAAAGGCAACAATGATCCTGAAATAAGACCACCATTTCAAGAAAACTATGCTGAAACATCCACATCAGAGGAACAAGTGGAGGACACTCATATCCACCTAATGGGCCTTGATAATAAGCAGCAAGTCTATTTGAGCCAAGAGGACTATGATGAAGAAGATACCAAACAATCTCAGACAAAATCAGGGGAATCATTTGATTTCAAGCAAGGCTATGACACTGCTGTTTATGAGGTTCATAAACAATACAAACTAAGGAGTAGGACTGTAAATATATCACAACCTGAGGAAACCAAAGACAAACTACAGCCTAAAAGTGCCATAGTAACCGAACCAGTGAATACAACTGATTCACCCACAAGTGGAATAATTATTGAAGATATTACTGAACAAACACCGAATTCACAAGCTCCATCATTTGAATATTCTAAACCAAACAAAGGGTCTCAAGAGGTGATCAACAAGAATAAACCTCAAAATCAAGAAGAAACCTCAGCAGACAAAGAAAGCAGGCTCACCCATACTGCTAAAACACAAATTGAAAAACCCTTTGACTTAGAAACTGAAATTGGAAAACTAAAAATAGCCATACCTCTGGCAGAGCTAGCTAAAAATGACATTTATAAACAGCAGATTCAGAGATCTCTCCAACTCACTTATAACAAAAACAAAGATAATGTGGACAATGTTAATGTATTGGATGACACCCCTGAATTGCTCTTTGGCCCTGAAGTTGATGGAAAATTAGCAGGCTCAGGAATCCTACCATTCTATGTCAGCCTGCATGTGCATGACAAAATATTACACAATGCAATGTTTGACTCAGGTGCATCCCATAACTTAATGCCAAAATCTGTAATGGAAAGGTTGAATTTGGATATCACTAGACCATACAAGGACCTCTTTTCATTTGACTCCAAGCCAGGTCAAGTGTCTAGGCCTAATAAAAGACTTATGTGTGTCTTTAGTCCAATATCCCAACAAAACCATCTTAATGGATGTAGTTGTTGCTGACATACCACCCAAATATGGGATGTTACTGTCAAGATCATGGGGAGCTAAACTTCAAGGGTCTCTCCAACTAGACATGTCTTATGCTACTATCACAGTCTTTGGTCAACCCAAGAGATTGTATAGAGAGTCACTGATGAAATACATGGTCAGTAGTACAGAGAAGCCTCAAAACTTTCCCATTTATGCTGTCCACTCTGACATAGACTCATACATCCTTTTCAATGACAACAGAGACAGCAACAGTAAGGAAAAGGCACAGAGAATTAAAACAAATCAATCTACCGAACAAGAAGACCCTGATATCCAAACACTGGCTGAATCAAACAATGCAAACATTCAAGACCACAAAACAAACAACTGTGAAACCACAATACTTAAACATGATAATGAAAAAATGGTTCCTCTAGAAAACAAAACAATCCCACCGAATGAGAAGGATGTCATGCAAACCAAACCAAAGAATCAGCCTATACTCCAACTCACAAATCCATGCCACACAGACGTTGTTCAAAACCCCCTAAAAAAGGAAATTCTATGGTTCCTAGAATTTGATGGATTAGTCAACAAGTTAGGGGCAGGAGCAGGAGTATGGGTGCACAATAAACAAATCAGTTATGCAGAGGGTAGAGCTTACAGACTAAACTTTAGGTGTACCAACAATATGGCCGAATACGAGGCCCTCCTACTAGGCCTCAAGTTGATACAAACCCTACAAGTTACAAGAGTATCAATCCTAGGGGATTCGGACTTGGTCATCCAACAAGTTAAGGGCAATTTTGCTACCAAAGACAATAGACTTAGATCATACAGAGCTGTGGCTACTGAGCTACTTAAATCTCTTCCTGAGTTTCAAGTCACCAAAGTTCCTAGGGCTCAGAACCTGCATGCTCATAGCCTAGCCATGTTTGTAAGTACTTGCAAGCTACCCTTTGACCCCCATCACCGTTTTACAGCTGAGGTAAAACACAGGCCATCAGTCCCAAATAACATAAAGGACTGGCAAGTATTTGACAATGATACACAAATCAAAAACTTTCTGAATTTACAAGAAGAATTTTCAGGTCTTAACATAGATACTGAGCCAACAAGTCAATCACAAATACTTCAGCCAACAAGTCAATCGCAAATACTTCAGTCAGAAAATCAATCACAAATACACAGTGAACATAACAGTCAGGTGCTATCACCCAGAAAAGCCAATCAAATGTTACATCCTACAATTTTCAACCAGCATAACATTCAAGAAATCCAACAGATTGAACATGAAGAGACACCTGAGGATGAAACTGAGGTGATACAGCTAAAGAACAATTTTCTGCCCATAGGCTTAGCTCCATTGGAAGACATTTTTGATTCTAATGATGTCCCCAATAAACCAAAATTTGAACCCCTAAATACTACCATTCAAGAACATAACATAGGGACAGTTCAACAGCCTAAAATCATAAAATTGTCTGCTGTGTTACCACCTGATCAAAAACCCAAATATATTAACCTTTTTAAAGAGTTTCAAGATGTGTTTGCATGGAGTTATGAGGACCTCAAATCCTATGACACCTCTGTGATACAACACACAATTCCACTACAGCCAAATCAGAAACCCTTTAAACAAAAACTCAGGAGGATTAACCCTATGCTCCTCCCAGCAATGGAGCAAGAGGTACAAAAAATGTTCAAAGCAGGCATTATTGCACCAATTAGATTCTATGATTGGATTTCAAATCTGGTCCCCACAAGGAAGAAAACTGGGGAAATTAGGCTCTGTGTCGATTTAAGAAACCTCAACCAAGTATCACTAAAAGATAACTACCCCTTACCAAAGATGGATCACATCCTGCAGAGAGTGGTAGGGGCATCAAGAATCTCTTTACTTGATGGGTTTTCAGGCTTCAACCAGATTCTAGTCCATCCTGATGACCAGGACAAAACTGCATTCACTACCCCATGGGGAACCTTTAAATATGTTAAAATGCCTTTTGGCTTGAAAAATGCAGGGGCCACTTTCCAAAGAGCAATGGATATTGCTTTTTCCAAAGAAATTCATGACTTCCTAGTCATCTATCTGGATGATCTTACACCTTTTTCAAAATCTGACAAAGACCATTTAAAACATTTGAGACAGATATTCATAACATGCAGGAAATATGGAATATCTCTAAATCCCAAAAAATCTATTTTTGGTTTAGAAGAAGGGAAATTACTGGGTCATATTATCTCCAAGGATGGTATTAGAATTGACCCAGACAGAATCCAAGCCATCCAACACATGCCTCATCCCAGGAATATAAAAGAATTACAAGCCTTTTTGGGGAAAATCAACTTTTTGAGAAGATTCATCCCAAACTTAGCTGAGCTTAGCAGATTGCTTAACAACATGCTGAAAAAGGATTCCAAAGTTAAATGGACAGTGGATGCTAAACAAGCCTTTGAAAGCATCAAATTTGCTCTTACCCAAACCCCCGTCCTAACCAGCCCTCAGTTTGATAGAGACTTCATCATATTCTCCTTTGCTTCAGAACACACTATTGCTGCAGTTTTACTACAAAAGGATGATCTAGGAAATGAAAAACCCATAGCTTTCTTTAGTAAAGCTCTAAGAGATGCATCCCTCAAATATCAGATCATGGAAAAACAAGCCTATGCCCTGGTCAAAGCTATTAAGGACTTTAGGATTTATATCCTCTATTCCCATGTAATTGCCTATGTGCCAAGTCCAATTTTCAAAGATATACTTACACAAGAGAACTTGGAGGGCAGAAGAGGCAAGTGGATAGCAAATATTTTGGAATTTGACATAGAAATAAAACCTACGAAACTCATAAAAGGGCAGGGCCTAGCCAAATTGATGTCTGAAACAAATTTCCAAGCCCTAGACATTAACCAACTAGACAGTGAACAGGAGCTGGCGACTCCAAAGATCAATGTAGCCTTTGAGCAATCCCCTTGGTATTCTGATATCTGCTATGTGTTGCAAAACCTGTGTGCTCCCCCAGGACTGTCTAGAACTAAGAGTAGGTTTGTAAAAATGAAAGCCTTAAAATTCTGTGTCATGGAAGAACATCTGCTTTGGAGGAATCATGAGGACATCTTGCTAAATTGTCTAATTGAGAGTGAGGCCAACAAAATTATGGAAGAGTTTCATGCAGGAGACTGTGGTGGACATCTATACTGGAAATCCACTGTGAACAAGATACTAAGAGCTGGGTACTATTGGCCCACCATTTTCTCTGATATCAAGAGATTTACTACAACATGCCATAAATGTCAAGTGTTTGAAGGAAAAAGACAGTTGCTGCCACTACCTCTTAGACCTATTGCAACAGAGAGACCATTCCAGCAATGGGGTTTGGATTTCATTGGAGAAATCAATCCATCCTCCTCAGGCCAGCACAGATGGATTCTGACAGCAACAGACTACTTTACAAAGTGGATTGAAGCAATCCCATGCAGACAAGCAAATGACTCTACTATCATACAATTCCTGGAGACAAATATTCTGGCTAGATTTGGATGTCCTGACAAAATAATAACAGATAATTCTGCTGCCTTCAGATCTAAAAAGATAATCAACTTCTGCCACAAATTCCATGTTACTTTGGGCCACTCCACAGCATACTATCCTCAAGGTAATGGGCTGGCAGAATCATCAAACAAAAGCTTGGTAAATATGATCAAGAAAATATTAGAAGAGAACAAGAAAAATTGGCACAAGAAACTGGTCAATGCCTTATGGGCAGATAGGTTAACAACCAAGAGATCAATTGGGGTCAGCCCATATGAATTAGTCTATGGTTTAGAGGCCAAATTCCCCTCATCATTAGGAATCCCTGCTATGAAGATACTTCAGGAAAGCCAAGCTGAGCCTAATGATATGCAAAGAAGAGTAAATCAGATTGTATGTTTGCAGCAAACCAGGGAGGAAGTTTATAACAGAGTCCAAATCCTACAAGAAAAGCTAAAAAAGGCTTTTGATAGAAGGACCAAGGCTGAAGATTTCAACATAGGAGACAAGGTCCTCAAGTGGGATTCAAGGAGAGAGAGCAAAGGAAAGCATGGGAAGTTTGATTCCCTTTGGAGAGGACCATTCCTCATACAAGCAGTACAAGGAAACAATACCTATTTCCTTCAAAATCTGAACAATACTGACCTAGATGAAGGCCCTGTCAATGGCAGGATGCTCAAACACTATTTTGACTACATTCCATAAATGCAGCTGGCCTGCTCTTGTACATAGGTTGATTGTATAAAGACTCTGTATCTATTGTATATATTGTTATGTTTGAAGCATAGAGAATGAGGTCATTCCAAGAGACATATGCAGATAAAAAGAATTGAAGTACACCTTGTATTTCAGTACCTCAGTCTGCATTTTGAGGAATCTATGGTGACAGAACTCCAAAGTTTCAGAGCAGTAGCCAAAGGGCCCAGGCACACTAACCTGCTGTTCTTGGTCTTTCCAGGAGAAAAACCATCCCCATGTGGAGCCACTGTTGGATACCTATACCAATAGGTTTCATATTTCATGATTGGCAAAATCAGTGCCAAATATGATCCATTCTTTGCTGTCACAAAGGTTCCATATTTACAAGAAAATAAGGTGTATATAGGCCTGCATTTTTCACAAAAGTTTATGGATGACCCAACAGTCTAATCTGGATCATGCCATGTTTTCAATTTTATGTTGTAGAATAGAGAAAGAAATCTGTCCAAACTGTTTAATCTTGGCAGATCAGTAGCTAGGTAGAGAAACTAAGGTTCCCAACTGCTTAATCTGGGACCTTGGAAGGAATAAGGGTCGTATTAGATAGGAAATGAAAGCAAAAAAGCCAATGAAAAGAAAAGGGCATACAAAGGGTTTGCAAGTCCAAGTGCACCCTCCAAGAAGGAATAAAAAATGCTAGGAAAAGTAGTTGGGTAGGTAGATGGGGTTGCAGAAGTGCTGTCTCTTTCAAGACCAAAGTTGCTGAAACATCTACAACAAAGGCAACACACTGGAGCATGACTAACTCCCTTGTTTTCATTTGTATATCACTCTTTACTAACAACCTTTCCCAAGCTGTACAGAGCACAGAAGTTTATATCTTTGTCATATTCTTATGGCTTTAAAAGCCACATTTCTTGTGCAAAAATCTTTTCATTTTGATCTACTCTTGATTTCAAGTTATTTTCAAAGAAAACTTGGTTGAACTAGCCCTCGTTCATATGTTCCCTCCATGATTAACAACTAACTCTACTACTTAGCTCCCTATACCCCATTATCCCTATTATTATAAACACCATGGTGTATAAACCCCACAATGTATAAATATCCCCCCCCTTGGTACTATAGCCATAATCTTCACTCCCTGGGGATTGAATTAACACCTGGTTAAGGTCAAGAACCCATATTCCACCTTTTTCTCCATCTCAACCCGTTTTCCTACCCAAAAGTTCCATGTTGGCCTTAAAAACCCTTGAAGAAAACCTCTGAATCCCCTAAAAAACCACCCAAGGGAGGAAGCATTACGGAAATACCCTTCTCCCGCCTTATCCTAAGGTCGGGGGCCAGCTTATCCTTTTTTCGTTGTATAAAATCCATTTGACCCCTTTCCTATAGTTCTACCTTCTCAAATGTTTGCACCCAACTTTTGCATGAAACCCGCAAATTTCACACTTTTCTAAGGTTGGTGCACCAAAACATTTTTGTAAAGAAAACCATGAAAAACCCCCGAAAATCATTTGGCACATGGAGGGGCCCGCCAGTCGTGAATAGCCGAGAAATATAGTTTTTTAAACCATCCCGCTGGCCGCTATCTCCCGTGCAGATTACCCGTCCGTTGACCGTCCGATGGCACCTGTCCAAGATCTACGGCACGCAGTGATTTCGGGAAAACCCGACGTCCGACAGTTAATAAAGATAGGTGTTAGATGCCGTGCAAGTTGATCGCCCGACGGCCGTCCGATCGCGCGCCCAAGGATCAACGGCCCACATCAATATCGGAGGGCCCCCGACGTCCGACAGATACCTTCCGATATCTGCCAGACGCTTACGTCACGCGAGGACAGTTGTCACGCCCAAATTCCATCGGAGCCCCCTCTGACAGATTCCTTGCCATGCAGGAGGGGGCCCGATATGATGACACCTGTCCTGCCCACGTCCCCGTCCCGCTGTTCGCGCACGTCATCACCACGTCCGCTCAGCTCGTCCCTCATTCGCCCACCTGGCCGCCACCTCATCGTCCCCGTGGACCGGTCTTAGGCCGCCACGTCACCCGATGACGTCCTGCTGACGTCATCCAACCCTGTCCCCCATGATGACGTCATGCTGACGTCATCCAAAAAGCGCGCCAATAAAACTAAAAAGCCATATTTTCGCCGTTTTTCGCCAATTTTGTCATTTTTCTGAGAAAAGCGCTGCTCCGATGTTTGCATGCACTCCACGACGACTGTTCTACCAGCCGCCCTATGACCATTTGCAAGAGCTCAGAGCGCTAACCCGGCTGCTACCTCATCCCAAGCTACTGTTAAACAGGTATTTGAAGTCTTCGTCTTCCTTCGAACTGGTTTTTTCGTAATTTCTTGTAAAATCCACCATAAGCAGTCATAAGATTGAAATTCCACCAAGAAACCAACTACACCCTACCTCTATTGGACCGTTTAGAGCTGAAACACAGTGGCGGAGACCTCATTTAGACTTCAACTTCTGTTAAAACCCTGCCCTATTCGCGCAATCGTGAACTCACCGCACTGCTCCCAAATTGTCAAAGAGAGTCTGTCAAACTGCATAAAGGCCTCCTCAGAGAGTTCAAACACTGTTATATTTGACTGTGCACCAACCCTGTTGGTTTCTGTCCCCCTCAATTGTCACTGTATCAGTTAGCAGACCCTGCATTTCAAGAAACACTTGGGTCAAACATGGAAACCCCTGCAGTCCTTAATGTCACTCCTCTAAATGCTCCTCAGAGAGAGCTAGACTGGTAGGATTTGGCAGACCTGGATTACCAGATCTCGGAAGACTGCAGATCCAGATGTACATTTCATATTCACCTGTTAAATGAGTTCAGGGCTAGGTACAGAGATGGAACAGACATCCTAGGCATTTGGGAGTCTTCCCTCCCAACTTTTAAAATGCCCCAAGTCACACAGTTTCCTGACCTCATCTACTTGTGTGCTAGTGGTTATGATCCAATACAGAGGGCTGTAATGAATCCCCAAGGCGAAATTGTATTCTATACCACCCCTCAGGCCATCAGGGATATGGTTCAATTTAAAACCCAAAGGAAACTGGTTCCTTTATCCTTGTTGGACTTAATCAATCAAGGGACCAAAGTACTCACAGAGGCAGAGATCCTGAAATTAAATAAACTTTTATTAGCAAGTCGAACACAGTGCTGCATCCTCCCATCTTTGATGGATACCTAAATCAACTTGGACTAGACCTGGCCCATATGGTAAGCTCAGTACTGGGTTATAAATCAATGGAGTTTATAGAGGAAGTTGTGCTAGTTGTTAACACCCAGGTTGTTCTCTTTGACTCCTAAGAGAATACGGCCGGGGTAACCACTAACCAATCTTTGGGCTACAGCTTCTAGCCTAGCTGCAGTCAGAGAGGGCTCTCTCTATAAGGTTTTGTCACTGCTTTCAGTGAAGGTTTTTTAGGCTAGTTATGGAGTGAATGTTTTGGTTGTTTTTGTGTTTGGTTGGGAGGATGCCTCTGATTTCCTTAAAGTCTATCTGCAGGTGAGGTTAATCCATTGGGCAATGGGGTCTTGGAGTGTTTTCCCTTGAGTTCTTGATTTCGGTGAGGTGTAGCTATAGGGCCTGTGTGTATTTCATGAAACAAAACGTAGATTGTGAGAGTGAGGTGGAAACAACCAGCAAAGAGCAATTAAGATTTCTTTACTTAAGCTGAATATTGTAACAAGGGATTTGTTATCTAGGAGCAATTACTTGAATTCCTAAAACAACAACAAACTGTGATGATGCAGTATTAAAGGTAGCAATGAAGAATTACTCTTTAAATACTTTATCAGAAGAAAACATACAAGGTAGCTTGGATTGAGCTCAGGGTAGTCAATAACCAAGTCCTGAGACTATCCTTTTTCCTTACTACCTAGATTTTAAATGTATGGAAAACATGAAAGAGATATGGAATAACAGGGAACACAGGTGAAATAAGGAGTCATGAGAAAACTTATTGAGCCACACAATACACAGGAATCCTGCAACTCTGAGCCACACACCATCAGGAGATCAAGAGACCAACATCATTAAAGAAATCCCACTGTCTTTTTGTATTAACTGTCTGAGAACTTACAATATCAGAATAACAGAGAAGATATCAAGAGATTTTCCTTACATCCGGAGTCCAACCCCTCTAAACAAATGCGAGAGGGAATATATAGAGGTTACATACAAAAATATCTCAGGAAAGGAGTCATCTGAGAGGAAAATATCTCTTACATTTGTACAGGAGAGTAGATGAGAAGTTATTACAAACATAAATGCCTCTTAAAAGCCTTTAACTGTTGTTAGGACAAATTTTTGACCTTTGGGCACTGCGGAGTTAATTGCGCGGCTTTATCATAAATATGAAATGAAGTGCTCTGTCACTTTGATCTTTTGTATCTTCTTGGCCCTGCCACATGTACCTGCTAATGTTGCTGTTGATGCCGAGTACCTGTGCTGAGTTGGCTCAGCATCTTTATGCTTGCTGTCATGGCTTTGTCCACCTGTAGATGCAATATGGACTGTATTGCTGAAAAAGATTTAATTCCTC
>APFE031019267.1:0-14096 GCA_000404065.3 Pinus taeda
GGAAAATAGGGGCACAACAATATTAATAAGGGATGCAAATACAATAGTAATGGGGTAATCACTAGTATTACAGGGACCTAACATGCCCCTCTCCTTCAAAAAATTGTTGTCCTCAACACTTGAGTAGTTTTGGATTCTTCTGTATAAAATTCTCATCCTCCCATGTGGAATCTTTAGCGGATAAGTTCTTCCACTTGATGAGATACTCCAAGATTGATCGATTTCGTAGTTTTCAAGTTCTTGTTTCGGTGACTACTTCCAATTCTAATATAATTTCTCCCTCCTCATCAAGTTCTGGCAATATTATTTGAACTTGGAGCTTGTCGCCTATAACCTTTAAACATGAAACATGGAAAACTGGGTACACTCGAGAAGCTATAGGATGCTCCAATTTGTATGCCATCAGACCAATCTTTTGCAACACCTTGTATGGACCATAATACTTTGGTGATAATTTATTATCCTTCTTAGCTTGCTTGAGGGACATTTGTTTAGATGGTTGTAGTCGTAGGAATACCCAATCACCTACATCAAAACTTCTTTTGCTACAATTTTGTTACACAAAAAATTGTCACCATGACTTTCTACAGTTTGTATGAGTCCATCAACACTTATACATACCTCCTTTGCAAGTCTTAAAGCTTAGCTCTTCATCTCAAGCCTTAAAAATGGGAGAAAGACCTTAAAAATATCTCAAATCCTGGTTTCGCACTTTCTCCTAGCATTGCCTACGGTGCCGCACCTAATGGTCATGTTTCCTGTGAAGCTGACCACTCTGTATATTGAGTAATGGGTGCGAACACCTGTAAAATTTAAAAAGGCATGAGTTCATTCTTAAAAACTCATCTTGGGTCACCTCTAGACACTTTTAAAAGGAATATTACGCTGGCAAGTCCACTCCACCTTGGTTCATCCATTCCATAACTAAGGAAGCTAACTCCACGACATGAGGTGCTTATCCCATTGAAGGAGGAACTTATCCCTTCAATGGTGGACCTGTAACTTCCTCCATTTGCACTATAAATTCATGCATTGGGCTGGTTGTAAGAGAGGTTGAAAGCTGAAGATTCTTGAGGGTAAATGCTGCTGAAAACTAGACTTCCCTTTTGAGCTTGTGAGGGGAGAGACCACATACCTCTCATGTCATTTGGGAAGTGAGTGAGGCTTGTCAAAGTAGAGGAGACTCCTACTGGACCCTGGAAAGAACTTGTGCAACCTCAAGGCAAAGGTTGTAAGGTCCTTTTATTCATAAAGTTAATACAATCAAGTTTTTTTTTCTCAATGAACTGTCTCTAATGGTTTGTTTTATGAGCTCCTTGATCTTCATAATGAACATGTTTTGTTATACCCAGGTATGCTTTGATGTGTACTTGTTTGTGTATGCATGTTATTAAACGAGAAATGCTTGAAGCTGTTGGGATAAAACTGCCTCAAACAAGCATTTGACCAAGGTAGGGTCTATTACACTTCTTAGTATTCATTAAAGAATCGAAACATGTTTAGAGAAAAATAGGTTTTCTTGTGCTCTTTGTTGCTAGATATCACTAGATATTAGGGAGATTGGTCTTGTCCGCAAGAACGATTTATCCGACCAACAAATTGGCGACTCCATTGGGGACTGGTTTGGTTTGGATTTTGATTTGTCTTTGCCTTGACTTGAGAAACTTAAGTCTTTGCTTCTAATTTTTCCTCGATTGGTGTGAGTTTGGGTACTGGTTAGATCCTGGTTGGATTTTTATTTTTTTGAAATTTTGGAAGAGGACTGCACCCTCTGAGTCAGTTACAGTGCCGACCTATCTGCACTGTTACAGTGTAACACAGAGCGGCACCACACCTAGTTGTACTAGATGCCTGCGAACCCCTGTCAAAAATTTGAAAAACCTAAGATCCATCTACCCAATTAGGTTTAGTCTTTATCCATAGCTGTTAGTATATGCCCAGACCTGCATTTCTCTTGACAAAAGTTCCTTTTGAGTTAGTTTTCATTGGTATTTTTGTTTGGAGTGATTTTCTAGGAATTTTTGTCTAATTGGATTGGTTCTTGCTTGGTCTTTGTAGTAGCTCAGAGATCCGAATCCTTAGAGCCTTAGATCACCCTGGTCTCTCTGGTCTTCTTGCTGAGTTTGACTAGCTCATGAAATCTATCCGTGAAGAGATTTAGATCCCATTTGTCTCTTTTGCAAAACTTTGATTGAACTTGATTAAAAGTTTCGAATTTCATTTTTTCTATTAAAATATAATTGGATGTTTTTGATTAGTTTGTTGAGCTGAAAAAATTGATCCTTAGTTAGCTGAAATACTAAGTTGAACATCCTCAAAAACATTTCAAGTGTCTTTTCAATCCATTTTTTGTTTAGATCTCAAGATTAGATCATAGTTTTGAGTTTTTCGTAGAAATTATACAAGCTTGTTGAAAATTTGTTTTCAATAGTTTTTTAGAGTTTTTCTAGAAATCTTAAACGTTCTCTTAAAGGAATTGCTTATTCTTGTAGTTGTTGATTGTTGAAAAGTAAAGGGATTTTCTGTGAGTGTCATTAGTAGTCTCGTTTTTAAAAAGTTCTCTGGAAAAGACAAAAATTTTCCTTTTAGTTTTATGTTAAGAGAAAGATTTGATTTGCAAAACATTGCATTCTCAACTCTTCCTTAGCTAGATATTCATTGAAAAGGAAAAATAATTGTTATCATCTTAGGTGCATTTTTAGCATTTTGGAGTCGAGTCTTCATACCATAAAGTTTCATCTCTGCACCCATTGACTTAAGGAACAAACAATAAAATTAACGCTTAATTAAAATCAATCTAGCAATCATTTTATTTTCTAGGAATCTTTTCACCAACATAGCTTAGGCTAGTATCTTGGAGTAGGGAGTAATTAACTCTCCAAGGTAGTTTAAACAAACAAGTAGTCGATCTTGCGGTAGGAAGAAAATCCAATTGTTACATCTATGCTATGGGAAAGCAACTCTTAAAGGAGAACCACGAGATCATATCCGAACCAGTGTGGGAATCAATCCTTCCTCATTGGGAACGATAGAGATATTCACGTATTAAAACGGAAACCTCAGATTAAACATGTCGAGGAGCCTAGGGTCACTGTTGGTAAACTTGGATTATGTCAAGGAGCCTTCAAGGGGAATTGAGCTTGCTTACTCTACCCTGTGTGCGTATCGGTCGTAGACTGTTCCCCCAGGTATATTTGTTTCCGTTGGTGACCTTAGTGACCATAATCTTTAGGATTCTTTCCTAGGTGACGGTGGAGGGAAGATCCCACTGTACCTGGAGCAGACATCGACTAGACTCACTTGGACTCTCTCGGGGGTTATCTTCCCTCGAGACGGTTATAGTGGAGAAACTTGTGCCAGTCTGTTTCATTAAGCAGGTTGTCGGGGTAACTGTTCCAACTGCCATTTCTGTATTGAACTCTGCGACGTTAAATTTCATCACCAACTAGTGTTTTTGATCCAGAAAGATATTGTTTGTGTGTGGTTTTGTCTCCTAGATTTGTTAGGAGTGTGCTTCAAATTGTTTGGTTCTTTAGAAACTTTAGGTGTTTTTCTTGAGATTTTTCTTTGTTTTCATGTGAAGTAATTAGATTAATCGTGGCTGAATTACCGAGACAATCCCGTTGACTTCGGGGGCAGCCTCCCGAATTTACACCAAGTCAATTGGAAGGGCTACAAGCCCTTGTCACACCTAGTGAAAGTAGGGTTGGGTCACTGGAGGCTGGAGAGTCTTCGTTGATTGTACCTCCTGATTATCTAGTGCAAGCAACAAATATATTTCTGAACTGATTTCATTTTTTGAGGTTACTGGTAGTATCACTCCTACTAGCTCGGTAGCCGAAGAACCTGAAATCTCTGAACCTGAAACTGAAATTGCTGCCACTCCATCTTCAGGATTTGCTTCTCCTGTTTCTAGTGGTCCTAGTTCACCCAGAGTAGAAAATATTATCACCGAGAATCTTCCTTCTGGACTCATTTCCATTGAAGAAATTGTAAGCTCAAGTCCGGACAAAGGTATAATAATCCATGAAAATCAACCGACTATTGAACTTAGGGAGCGTGAATCTATTTTATTCAGTCCTATTAGAGGTGACGCTTGGTATATTTCATTGACCAATTTCTTAGAAAATCCAGGTCTCGTGTCTTCACCACCTCGATTCCCTTTTCATCCAACACCCAGAGGTTTTTATCCTCCCTTGAATATGTCGAGACAGTCATCCTTGTTTATTCAGACGCCAATTTTTTTTTTTACATGGCGATCCTTCTATTCCTCCTGGGTATCAGTCTGTATCTGGTACGTTTTCAGGAGCTTCTCCTCGACCCATCGATTATGCCGTATCTCTTGGTCATAATGGAACTAAACCGTTAAGTGTTGAAGAGATTCTTATGATGTCTAGTACTACTCCTAATCCACAACCCCAAGGTAGTCCATTACCGCCTGGGGGGCAACCTCAAGGACAGTATGCTCCTATGGGACAGTATTTTCCTCAAGGTCAACCCCAGTACCAATATGTACCTCAAGTATCCATATACACCTCAAGGTCATTAACAGCCTCAAGGTTAGTACCAACCCCAAGGTCAGTACCAACCGCAAGGTTAGTACCAACCCCAAGGTCAATACCAACCTCAGTGTCAATATCAACCTCAAGGTTTTCAACCACCTTCAAGTCAATCATTTGTTCAAGGACTAGGAAATGTACGATATAATTATCAATCTTACACTCAACTTGGTTTTGGTCCTTAATACGTTCAACCTGTTATGGGTCCATACCCCGGAATGAATGCGATGTGGGATCAACAGACTCCGCAACGCAGTGTATAGTTGTCATCTCAATCTAGACAGTCTTTTGTTTCTGGTTCACCCCAGCAACCTGTCTAGCCTACTACTCAAACCACTACACCTGGGGTAGCTCAACAGTCTGGCCCTAGTTTTCCACGAACTCCGTCCCAAACGTCTGCTACAACTGCTGCGGCTTCTGTTCATTCCACTCCAACCATTTCTGGAGTATCATCGGCTCCAGTTTCTACTGCCCCTGTATCAACTCCTCAGGCCTCTTTACCCCAATCTGGACCTACAATCCAGATTCCGATTTCCATGCCTGTAGGACAACCTGGGCCTAGTACGGTTGTTACAAGTCAACCACAATTTACTTATCAACCGTACCAGGGGAAGTACCAATACGGGCCCGCTGTACAGAACCTGGCTTATCTGTATCAATCGTACCTTTGGTATACATATCAACAACCTCAACAACCCCAGTATGGTCCAGTTAATCTTGGTTTTCCAGGAGGATATAATATCCCAAATGCGAATCCGATACCAAGCTATCATAGATATCCTCCTCTTGGGGCTGGGCTTATGACCCCAAGTTTTCGAGACCTGAACCGTCAGTTACCATTTATAGCAACTTTGAATTTTCCTGACTTGTCGCGCCTTACGAACGATCCCATCAATTATCTTCAGTTTTGGCTGCCCATGCCGAATAAGTTGCCCAGTGACATACCAAAGTTTGAGGGGAATCCAGGAGAAGATCCCTCTAATCATGTGATGACTTACCATCTCTCGTGTGCATCCAATTCCATTATAGATGATTCCATTCGTCTTCCTCTTTTTCAACGCACTTTGATTGGCCTTGCAGCCAAGTGGTACATTGAGTTGCCACGAGGCTCCTTTTATAATTTTAGTCAGTTAGCCACTTCCTTCCTTACTCATTTTCAGCTGCCAGTCCGATATGACAATGGCACAGAATTATTAACTTCGTTAAAGCGGTCGACGTCCACTTATATTTTAGATCATATTCATCAATGGCGACGTCGACGTCGTTTAGTGAAAGTTTTTATCCCGGACTAAATTTTGGCAAAACGGTTTGTGAAATCATTATTACCCAAAATAACTGAAGATGTAGCTAAGGAAAGGGTAGTTACAGAAGAGCAAGTAATTGCTCAAGCTCATTACCTTGGCTTAGTTTATATGTAGTTAGGTACATTGCATGAGAAAATCCCCGATCTTCCGAAACAAAATCAAATAACTGCACCTCCCTGAAGGTCTCATGCCGCTGACGGTATGATTGGTACTATTAATACCAAGAGTAAGAAGAAATCATCCAAGAATTCTTCTCCTATAATAACTTTACCAGATTCCCCTAAGGGAGAGTCTTCACCTGAAATTTCTGCCGATGTTCATGTCGTAGAGTTGTTCACGAACAAATCAAAATCTAACGGCAAGAAGAAAGGTAAGAAGAAGAACAATCAGAACTCAAAGGAGAAAACCGATAAACCCGAGTCTACTAACAAGAAACGAAAACCTCGATATCCTTGTCTCATCTGCGATCAAGAGCACTTTACAAGGGATTGTTCGCATCATGCCAAGGTTGCGAAAATTGTCAAAGGTTCGCAAACACCCATTGTTTTGAAGGATCCTTTTCCAAATGAAGATAACAAAATGATAGGTTCTTCCTCTAGTGCCTTGGAAGAGCCCATAATGATGATGTCACATGTAAGGATTGCGACACAATCACAAGATTACGGGAGTAAAAGTCCTCTTGGTGGAAAGGAAGCTGAATCTTCTAATTCCAATTCATCAACCTCAGCTCCATCTGGTTCCGATCCACTACAGATCGAGAAACCAAATCCCAACTTAGTAATCAAATCGCCCGTTAAGGGTATACTTCGAAAGTTAGCTTTCAATCCACATGTGAGAGCTGCTCAGAATTATAACATTGTTGAAGATTTAGCTGTTTCACCTTCAGCAATGTCGGCTTTGGAAGTGCTGCAATCTTGTCCAGCACAGCGTAAGATGCTACTGTCGGCTATAGGAGTTGTTGATCTTCAAGACTCAAACCTCATAGTCTTCGATTTGGAAAATAGTACACCTCTTCTTCCTCATCAAATGGCTTTCTAGATTCTAGTGTTAGTAAAAAACAGACCTTGTTTTAGGACTGTGATTGATGAAGGAGCTTCTACGTGTATTATGTCAATACAATGTTGGAAAACCCTTGGTTCTCCTATACTTAATCAATCCCCGACAATTCTAAAGGCCTTCGATGGCCGAGGGTTTCATCCTTATGGCATTCAATAGGACTTGCCTATAGGGGTTGAAGGAAAAACCATTAATCTAGATGTGGAGGTGGTTGATGCCCCTCTAGATTACAGCCTTCTTTTGGGTCGTAGCTGGTCTTACGCCATGACTGTTGTTGTTTCATCGGTCTTTCGGCTTATTAAGTTCCCACATAATGGAAAGATCGTAACAATAGTTCAGTTAACTTATTTCTCATCCGACCCATCCTCTGCTAAGAGTATTCAACATGTTGGAAAAACCAATATCCCTTATAAGGATGTTGGAGTAGGGTTAGTTAAAGATTCGGGTTTACTCGGAACTTTTTCATTTCCTCCTCCCAACGTACAGTCTCCTTTCGCAACCATTCATATGATTTCATCAGAATCCATTGTTCTTGATGATCCTTGGATCGTTCCATTCGATTCCGAGGTGGACTCTCTTGGCGATGTTGTGCCTTTGAGTCCCTTTGATGTTGCTTATCAAGCAGTATAGTCATTTTCCGACTCAAATTCAACCAACCCTGATCTAGTGAATGAGATAAATGGGAAATCACTTTCAAGCTCAACCTCAGAGTCAACAACCTTTTCAGAAACCGTTCACACTGATGAACAAATTCGGGAACTGTTGTCTGTTGATGCATTACCATGTGAAGATCTTCATCATCGGTCTTCGTTTTTACCCAAGATTGATTTTCAAAATGATTTTTCATCGATTTTTACCGCTGAATATGTCAAAGAACCGCAAAATCAATTGAAACATCCTGATTTTGTACAAAATTTAGCTAATATTTCTTGAACGGTTCCTATCGACATCTCAGTCACACCTGGGATTGTTGAAAACATACACATAGGTGCTTTTTGTACAGACACTTAAGTCAACACATATAAAGTCCTATTTCAAGAATTCTGCGACGTGTTTGCCTGGTCCTATGAGGAAATGCCAGGAATTGATCCTTCAATTGTTGTTCATGAGATCAAAACCTACCCGGACGCTAAACCTGTCCGGCAACGGTTGCGTCAAATACACCCACGGAAAGTTGTTGCCATCAAAACCGAAGTTGAGAAATTACTTAAAGCAGGTTTCATTTATCCAATTCCGTTAATGGATTGGGTATCGAATATTGTTCCAGTTAGTAAAAACCAAGGGACAATAAGAATATGCTTCGACTATAGGGATATTAATCGTGCTTGTCCCAAGGAAAATTATCCCACGCCCTATATCAATCAAATTATCGATGATTGTGCCGGCAGTGAAATTTTCTCCTTTATGGATGGATTTTCCGGTTACAATCAAATTAACATTCTACCTACAGATCAACCAAAAACGACATTCATCTGTCCATGGGGAGCATTTGCTTATTGAAAGTTACCTTTTGGATTGAAGAACGCCGGGGCAACTTTTCAAACGGCCATGTCTTATGCGTTTCATGACATCAAGCACATTGTGCAGCCCTATCTTGATGATTTACCAGCTCATTCATTACGAAGAGCCGACCATCTCACTCACTTATGAGCCATTTTCATGAGATGTAGGCATTGTCGGATTAGGTTGAATCCGCACAAGTGTGTTTTCTGTATCGAAACGGGTTGATTAGTGGGATTTGTTGTATTGAAAGCCGGCATTCGCGTCGATCCTTCGACGGTCGAAGCCATTGTCAAGTTACCACCTCCTTCGACTCTTCGCCTACTCCAGAGTTTGCAAGGGAAAGCAAACTTTCTACGTCGTTTCATTCCTAAATACGCCGAGATTACAAAAGGTTTTACCCGGTTCTTGAAACAAAAAACTCCATTCTTTTGGGATGAGATCGCTGACAAATCTTTTGATGCTCTAAAACATGCATTGACCCATGTGCCATTATTGCATCCTCCCAACTACAACTAGGATTACTTCTTGTACCTCACCACTTCCCATTCCACTATTGAGATGGTTTTAGTTCAACAAAATGAATTCGAAAGTGAACATGTGATATATTATCTTAGTCGGACCCTAACTCCCACTGAGTTAAAATATTCACATGTGGAGAAATTGGCCTTAGTTGTAGTCCAAGTTGTTCAGTGTTTTCATCACTACATTTTGTTACACAAAACCACTATCATATATAACTGTAACCCTATGCAATACATTTTGAATAAACAATTGCTGGGGGACAAGTTTTCCAAATGGATTGTCATCCTGCAGGAATTTGACTTGTAATTTGAGAAGGCCAAGTCAAAGAAGTCTTTGGTTTTTGCGGAATTAGTGTGTGACTTCCCTCGTGCTAATACCGAACATGTGGCGGAAGAATCCATTGCAGATGAATCCTTGTTCCTTATCAGCATCTTCGATCCATGGTACGAATATATCATTGTCTATCTCAAAACCCAATATTTTCGGCCCGATACGTCATGATCTCGACGCTGGAAAATACGATTCCAATCCCAACCTTACACTATTATAGGAGATACACTTTATCGTCGTGGGGTGGATTCTGTTTTCCATCGTTGCCTTACTCATGACAAGGCTAAGAAGGTTCTTAATGATTGCCACTCTAGAGCGTGTGGCAGTCATATGTCTGGGTATGCCATTTCCCAAAAGATATTGCGCGCTCGCTATTTCTGGTCGTTCTTATTTAAATATTGTATTACTGCCATCCAAAAATGCCACAATTGCCAAAGTTTTTATCGTAAGATGCGCTCTCCTCCTCCTCCTGTCCACCCTATCATTGCCATTAGTCCATTCGCAAAATGGGGTATTGATTTTATTACATGTAACCTTCAATCGGCTAGAGGGTATGCGTATATCATCCTTGCAGTAGAGTATTTTACCAAGTGGGTCGAGGCGATGCCTACATTTTCGGTAGACGGCAAAACTGCTGCGATTTTCATTTTCAATCATATAATTACTAGGTTTGGTGTTCCCCGAGCGATTATCACTGACCATGGGAGTCATTTTCGAAACATCATGATGATCGAACTTACAGATCAGCTTGGCCTCGTCACGATAGTTCCTCTCCATATTACCCATAGGCAAATGATCCAGTTGAAGCAGTCAACAAAGTTCTAGTCACCATGATCCGATGAATCATTGGGATTCATCGGTCGAATTGGCACAACATGTTATTTTCAACGCTTTGGGCATACCGAACCTTAGTGAAAACATCAACAAGTTTTACTCCCTTTCAACTGGTTTACGGTTTAGAGGCAATATTGCCCATTGAATGCGAAATCCCGTCATTACAAATTGCCGTGCAATTATTACCAGCCACTTCTGAAGAGGGAAAATGTTTATTATACCTAGCTCAATTAGATGAGAATCGACGCAATGCTGCATTAGCTGTTGAAACTCATGCCAAACGGATCAAAGCTCAGTATGATCGGAATGTTACACCCTGCAATGTTTTGGAAAGCGACTTAGTTTTACTTTAAAATCAAGAAAAATGATAAGCTAGGGGCTAGCAAACCTATACCCATGTGGCATGGTCCATATATTGTCAAGCAGAAGCTGGCAAAAGGGGCCTATGAGCTAGAATATTTTGATGGTGTCTCTTTAGGGAAACCTAGGAATGGGCTTTATCTAAAGCGATATTATTCTTAAATGAATAGCATGGAGATTTCATTAGATTAGTTTCTTCTAAGTTGGTGTGTTCGCAGATTAAAGATGCGTGCTTTACTTTAGAGAGTGTTTTTTATTAGTCCTACTTATCTTGATATTGCAGATGTTGATGCCTCTCCAAACATACATCGGTTTCGCTGATGGCACTTGTCGTAGTACACGGAACATCTCTTCCCCAGCCTAGGTTATCTATTCACCCTCTAATGAGTTAGTATCTATGCACGGGCTAAGCCTCTGTCAAACAATGAAAAACATTGCAGAATACATTGCAGTGATTGAATTATTATCTGAGTCCATCTCATTTGGAATTCGAAGTTTGATTGTTAATTTAGATTCAGAACTCATGGTATTACAGCTTAATCGAGTTTATGCCATTAGAAATCCAGTATTATTACAATTATTTTTGAGAGTTCGTCTCTTGGAACGAGAATTTGATTACATACAATATCAGCACATTCCAAGATATTTAAATACATTAGCAGATGCAATGGCTTCTCGAATGTTAAATAGACATTTGCATTAAATCAAAATAGTAAATTTAAAAACATCTCATAAACATGTTTTGCAAGATAACCATAGTAATATCATAGCATACCATAAGAGTGTGTCAAAATATACATCGTCCTCCATCATAGGTTAAAAGCACCTTATGATCGGCAAAAATGATAGTATCAAAAGTCCAAAAATGGGTCTACGAAGCAATCATCCTATCACTGGTGATGATCCCGATAGGACACCACTGCTTAGGCCACCGTACAAAGGAACCTCCTAAAAGGTCCTGGGACCCCAATCACATAGCACTGAAGCCAAAGTGGAATGCCATCTATGCTGGTCTCCGGAATATCTATGGTCAAGCGCTCTAGATGGCTCTCCAACTCAGCCAAGGTCTCTGCTGTCTGGTCTTGTGGGGCTGGTGCTACGGCAGCTGGTTGTCTCCGATCATAGGGCTGGAGAGCGGCTGGTCTCCGTGGACCCACATCTGCATTTAAAACTTTTACTATTAGTTTTGGGATAATTGTTAAAAATACAAAAACATACATATAAAATTAAAATGTTGAAAAACAATTTTTTACCTCTATCATCGCATTGCTCTCCTGGTGGAAGAGTCATGTCAGGATTGCCGCGATAATCCATCCCAGCATATGGAAAATCCTGAATAATAAATAGTTGGTTCTCTAACCAACGGAAATACTCTGGGTGAATCGAACAATCTCAGTACCCTCATCTGGATGGTGGGCCATAACTGCAACCCATCGCATAACTCGAGGATCTTGGGGAAGTCCAGCCTCAACAGTGAGTTGTTGTGGAACCAGCATCAGTACCCTCTCTAGGGCAAAGCTGACAACTAAATAACCATAACCAAAGTTCTTTAGCTGCCCACTCTTCGCCCTAGTCAACTGGCCTTTCACATTGGCCAATACAACATGACACCAGTTGAAAATGGTGCCTCGGAAGCAGTCAACTGCCATGCGCATCTGGGAGCCTGTAGCTAGATGCAATGCTACGCTCCCGCAGAGTCTTGTAACAGTAAAATAAATTACCTTCAGTTCAGGGCAGGAGATGGTTTTCACATCTATCTGTTTGTCCGGATCCTGGTTATTACAGAACTCTAGTCGGAGACTAGCGACAGATTGGCTACCTGGGCTAGATCCGAACAAAGATAATTGCTCGCCTCTCTTGGGCAAGCTAGTCAAAAAGTATATGTCATCCAGCTTGATTTTGAGCCAGTTGCCAACAATAATGAAGCACTGGTCCTGAATGCTCCACCTGTTCACCAGCCATTGTAAAAAGTCTACCTGTGCCCTTATGCTAGGTATGGTCCAAAATTTGAAAAGCTTGCATGCTTTCAATGCCTGTAATGATGGTGGATGGAGTAATGCAGCCTGATCCATGTCCTCATGCTCTCTTTCCCGCCAAACAAGCATATTGTGTACCTACATTGCAAAATAGGTGGATTAGAATTTTCATTCCAAAATTCTATGGGTAAAAATGGAAAAACTAGGGTTCAAAATCTGCATTCCGTGGGGTTCGTACCCATCCCTTTAGAGATAGTGCCTAGGTGCACACTTCTCCTTAAGGCAAGGTGCGGCGCCCCGACTTTTCTATGTGCACAGAAAATTCGGGGTGCGCAGGGGCCACACGGTGCCCCTGCGCAACCACCGTGGGCGATTTTTTGCCCTAATTTTCCTCCAAAAATCAAAATCTAAACCTTAAAATGAAATTTCAAATGGATGAAGTGCAAGTCAGGGACATTGTGGATTACCTAGAGAAGACGATTCTCGATTCCAACAGTTGGATTTTGCGCAATCTCCATGGGAAGTTTTTTACCAAAAGCTCTTACTTTTTACTCCAAAGGTAAACGGTAAAAATGAACTTGTAAAAGCCCTTTTTATAAGATTTTTTGAATAAATAAATTAAAATTTATTTATTTTTTACTTTGGAAATGTCATTTTTGGTGCATTTTTATTATTTTTAAACAGATATGAGTAATGTTTGTAGTTTTTGTGCTAAATATTGGGGATTCAGGTGAAATTGATCATTTTCAACAAAAAATACATAGGAGTCCTCTTTAAGCTCTTTTCTGACTCGTAAAAAATGAAAAGACCGCCGAGTGTTTCTTTGTAGACTTGTTAAAACAGAATTACAAATTTGGTCCTTTACAGCTCTTTTCCGACCGTACAAACATGAAAAGATTCCGGACTTTTGTCGTTTCAAGTTCGATATTGGTAATAAAACGACGTGTTTTCGATCGCTTTTTTACTTTTTCATATTGAAGGCACTAATCATGAAAGGTACTCCTTGGTCATAATGATTAAGCGGTTCTCTCAAGTATTATTTTATACTTTTTCGGGATTGGGAGACACAAATTTACGAAAAAGGACAACTGCGGAGTTTTCTTAAGTTTTTATTCTGACTCCCTAAAATTGAAAAACACCAAGTTTTGCCTATATTGGACTCATTAAAATTTCGCAGTAAAGGACTTGTTCAGTTACAAATAGGAACGGACCACTCCTTCTTAGGGTTTGAACTTAAACTAAGTTGGACTCATCCGAAGGTTGAGCTTATAACCAAGAAAATGTTATCCTCCTCAAGCTTGTTAGAAATAAAGAGGTACTTGCCAGAAATGGTGGGGGAAAAAGAGAAATATGGACCTGTTTGTTGCACTCTGTGTTTGAAAAAAACTTTCCATTACTCTTGAACATGACACTTTTATCCACCTGGGTTGGGAAATCCTTTACCTAACAGTTAATCAAGCCACTTTGAATGTCTTCAGCCGGTTTCTAGGTATTAACTTTGGGTCAACTGTCACCAAGCCATCTGTTGTGTTGTTACGTGTTCAAGAGGTCTGTGCAAATAAACCATTCACCTACAAAATATTTGTCATCCATCATTGACCATCCCTGAGTTAGTTCTTGCTAAACATATTTCTTCAAACTTGACCTATGAT
>APFE031019269.1:0-11408 GCA_000404065.3 Pinus taeda
AGGTAGGATCGAACAACACTTGGTTTCTCATAGAATGATGTATATTTAGAGAAGGATTGCTCTTGTTTGTCTTGTTTGTCACTAGAGAGTCTTAGACTCCTAGGGAGGTTAGGTTTGTTCGCAAAAATAACTCTTTCCGCATGACACCTACAAGAGGTTAAGTACAAGTTATTTGTTACAATTGTGAAGTGCCAGGACACAATGCGGGGGAGTGTATGAGCTTGACACACCTGTCGTACAAATATTGTACTCAGTTTGATCATGCAATAGAGGGATTCCCTGTATTGATAGCTAAAATATAGGAGAAGAGGGCGCAACCTCAATAGCCTACCCAGAACATGCAGACGATGAGGGCTAAACCCTGCGAAGAAGAGCCTAATGTGAATATCATGTTGCGGAGTGGAATGACGACTGGTGAGGATAAAGGAAAGCAACCTAAAGAAGGTGAGTGGGTTTGCAAGGCTCCAGAAAAAGAGGTTGGGTTTGATTTGGAGTGTGTGAAAGAAACTTTCATTGAAGCGAAGAAAAACTTCGCTGAGGCCTCTACCTTAAGAAGCCAGGATAATCTATCTAAAGAAATGGACCCCTCCATGATTACTACATTCTTGGAGACTGTATGAAGTTGATAGGCGACACCAAGGCCGTGAAAGGATTATAGGAATTAATAAATAATTGTGTTGGAAAAAAAAAGTTCTCCTGAAGGACCTCACGTAGTTATAAAAATTGGTAAGCATAAGGCAAGAATAGGGCATGAGATGGGACTCACTGTGCAAATAAGGGAGTATGAAATGGATCAAGTTATTCTGGACTTGGGGTCGGATGCAAATGTTTTGCCTAAACAAACATGGGAGAAAATGGGGAGACCTATGCTGCAGTAGTCTCTGATTCAATTGAGGATGCCAAATCAGCAAAAGATTATCCCCATGGGAAGATTGCAGGCAGTGGCAGTAGATATTGAAGGCGCGAGTGCATTGGATGATTTCGAAGTAATAGGGATTGTTGATGACATCAATCCATACCCCGTGCTCCTGGGGATTGACTGGGCTATTGACATGAATGGGGTGATCAATTTGAAGAAATGGACAATGTCATTTGAGAGGAAATCACTCCGCGTAGTAGTACCTTTGGACCCTACAAAAGGACTGCGTTATATTGAACCAGTCCGTGATTATGGAAGTGATGATGATTTGGACCAGATCTACAAAATAACAACATGAGACCAAGATTGGGTGAATCCGACAACAGCTGGACACATTACATGGGACTGCAAAATTTCATGTACGTTACATTCATATGAGGAGTTGGAACACTAGTAGAATAGGTTGCATGAAGTATCTATGTTGCATTGCAACATGATGACTAAATCGTTATGTTCCGTATCGTTGGAGGTAAATAATTTTCCTTATTATGATGGTCTAACTAACGTAGATAAATTTATGTATGCATTTGAAAGGGAAGTGCCTGAGAAGCATCGCTTCCAAGCACTAGATTTGGCATTGCACGCTATGCCCACAAGATGGTGGGGTATGCACAAAGACAATTTTGATGGATGGCGTGAATACAAAAGAATGATGAGGTTGTGGTTTGGTCGCCCAAAAGTGCGACTAACATATAAATATGATGGAAGGAGTGATCCGTGCGATCATTTAGAAAAATGGACTGATGCTTATTGAGTAGATCTGCAACCAGAGTGGGTGCATCTGTTCAGTCACACTTTGGATGTAATACCAATGAATTTGTACCTGGAAATAGAGCTCCTCCATGGCACTAACGAGTGGGATATTTTGAGGCAAGGATTTTTTATGACATTCAGCTTTGAGGATGAATTCGAATGCATCAATGAAGCATTTTAGGAAGTCAAGGTAGAGATCTTCAGAATACCACAGGATCCCTTGGATTTGATTCAACCAGATTGGACCACCCAGTTGCGCCATGTGTTGGAGTTCTACAATGTGAATAATGAAGAAGAAGAGGAGGATCAAAGGAACATTAATATCCTAGAGGAAGAAGGCCACTGTGAACTTGAGCGACCACAGATAGAGAATCCAGATATCACCATGCCACTGAAAACAAGACAAGTGAACATTGGCACAAAGTCGGAGCCAAAGTTTGTGAAGATAGGGTCTACTGGATGATGCTATGTGGATAAGGTCGCTGAGTTGCTCTGTGAATATCAAGATTTGTTTCCCACAAATTTTTCAAACTTAAAAGGCATCATAGGAGATTTGGGAGTGATGAAAATAACTTTGAAACTAGATGTGAAGCCTGTTAAATAGAGGCCATATCGCCTTAATCCCAAGTACAAGGAAAGGGTCTGCTTAGAGTTGGACAAGATGTTGGTAGCCAATATTATTGAACCAATGGAAGATTCTAATTGGGTGAGTCCAATGGTAGTTCAAGAAAAGAAGCAAAAGGATGAGATCAGAATTTGTGCATATGGTAATGCATTTTGGACTAAAGAATGTGCCAGAAATCTTCTCGTGCATAGTCATTGCGGCATTCAAAGAGTTCATTCACAAGTTCTTGGAGGTATATTTTGATGATTGGATAGTGTTTGGACTGGTAAAACGCAATGTAGCTAGTTTTCCCTTGATGCTAGATACATGGCAGAGGTATCAAATTGTGTTAAACTTAAAGAAGTGCTTATTTTTCATCCCTTTTGGAATCTTGTTGGGTCATGTGATATACAGGCAAGGCTTAATGGTGGACCCTTCTAAGATTGCAGTCATAATTAATTTAGAGGTGAGAAGGAGTGTTAAATAGTTGCGCGCAATTCTGGGTCATACTAGATACAATCGAAAGTTCATAAAGAGTTATGCCCAGATTACCGTGCCAATGGAAAAGCTACTAAAGAAGGATGCTACATTTTTTTGGGATGAAGAATGTTAGCGGAGCCTAGATGTATTGAAGGAAAAAATGGTCACCGCATTGATCCTAGTCTTCCTAGATTGGAAGAAGGAGTTTCATGTGCATGTGGATGCTTCATGCATTGCATTGGGAGCAGTACTAACACAGGTAGGTGAAGGAGAATTGGATCACCCTATAGAATTTGTGAGTAGGAATTTGTCCAAGGCTGAAAAAAATTACTCGACAACAGAGTGCGAAGGGTTGGCTATGGTGTAGACACTACAAAAATTCAGATATTACCTACTAGGAGGACACTTTAAGATGTATATAAACCATTCTGCATTAAAGTACCTAGTCAACAAGCCTTTGTTGGGGGGGGGGGGAATATGAAGATGGTTGATATTGTTTTAGGAGTATGATTTCGAAGTAATTGTGAATCTAGGGCGATTGAATGTAGGGCTAGATTATTTGTCACGCATTGAGATAGGGAGGAGCCTACCAATTTAGAGGAGGGGCTACTTGACGCGCAACTCTTTGTGGTGCGCGTAGAAGACAATCACTTTGCAGACATTATCCACTTCTTGACTATAGGAATGACTCTAGAGGGATACACTAGTCAACAGAAGAAGGAGTTAGTGGTGTGTGTGGCAAATGTTTCTGTTATTTCAGGCCATTTGTATAAGATGGGATCAGACGAGATATTGCGACACTATGTGCTCGATTTTGAATGAAATAGTATCCTTGCTGAAGCTCATGGAGAGGTTACGGGAAGCCATTATGCAAGAAAAGCAACAACACAGAAGATTTTACATGCTGGGTTGTGGTGGCCAACATTGCATAAGGATCCCAAAGCAAACTATAGGGTGTACGATGCATGTCAGAGAACTAGTAGGCCATCACGAAGGGATGAACTTCCTTTGAATCATAGGCATCATTGTAGCCATTTGAGAAATGGGCAATTGATTTTGTAGGACCAATTCAGCCTCCACGAAAGAGGATTGATGTGCAGTATATCATCACCGAACTTGAGTATCTGACCAGGTGGGTGGAGGCACATCAACAACAAAGTTCTTATTTGAGTATGTGTTGACTAGGTTTGGTTCCCCGAAGATTTTAATGAGTGATCTCGATACACATTTTCTTAACGAAACAATCAGCACGCTAACAGAAGAATTCTTAGTTTATCACCAAAAGAGTATGCCATATCATCCTCAGGCCAATGGGACGGTTGAGGAATTTAATAAAATATTGGAGAAAGCACTGACAAAGTTTTTTAATGCGCAGAGGAATGATTGGGACGTGCGCATACCAGCAAATTATGGGATCACAAAAATACTTGTAAGAATCTTATTGCTCAGATGCCTTTTAGGTTGATCTATGGCATAGAGGCTATGATGCCTATGGAGTACATTGTGCCTAGTATACACATAACAACATTCACAGGAATGGTAGACCATGGAGCCTTAGAAGAATGGATCGATCAACTCATAGAGCTCGAGGAAGATAGATTTTTTGTTGGATTCCATCAGTAGGTTCAGAAGGAATGTGAAAAGGCATGGCACAATCGGCACATCAAACTATACACCTCCAAGGTAAATGATTTAGTTTTCTTATATGACAGTAAGTTTGATAAGTTTCCAAGAAAATTTCAGATGCACTGACTTGGGCCATATGTGATCAAAGAGATTAACAATGGTGGAGCAGTTCAGCATGTGAAATTGAATGGGGATCCATTTCCAGGAAAGGTAAATGGAAGCCGATTGAAGCCATACACTGGGGATCCGACCCAATGACTACATGATGGTAGCATAGTATTAGTGCTTTAGGAAGCTGCAAGGAGGTGCGGGACTATAAAATACACTGCCTGGGTTGTAGAGCTATGCGATAAGAGGTCCACGTGAAACAGGAGAATGTCACAGTAGCAGAATAAGTGCGAAGGGAGTTGTGCTATAAGGGTGGAGACCATGTAGCATAGCCAGAAAGTGACCATTACTATCACTATTCATGATTTGACTTCCAGAAGACAGTTAAGAGGAGTAGATGGCTAGTATTTAAGGCATTTAAGACTGAATTTAAGAGAGAAATATTTGAAAATATGCTGCCAATCTAGCATTTATGACCGTATTATGGGGGGAACGGTCGAATTTTAATTCGAAATTGCCTATAAAATATGTGTGGCCGTCCAGCGAGAAACACTTTGCATTCTGAGAATTTCTGAGTTGTGCTATCTGTTGTGCATGAATCATGAGTTCTTTGAGGATTTTCTTGTAAGCCTCGTCTTTGATTAGTATCCCAAGCCAGACAAAAATCTTATCTGCGACATCATGTTAGGACCAAGTCCCGAAGAAACCACTAGTACTGGGGAAGCTATCGCCTCTGAGGGAGATGCTCTAGAATTGATGAGTATGGAGGTTCCAGCAATAGTGCCTACTGTGCCGAGGTTTCTTAGGCCGAAGCCTACACCAACGAGAGAGGTACCCAATCCAAAGAAGGATAAGAAAAAGAAGTCGATGTCGATGCGCGAGTCACCGAGGAAACATGTAGCTACCCAGGCCTAAAGGAAAGAAAAGCCGAGCACAAAGGAGAAGGGGAAGGTGGTATATCTGGAAGTGGAGGAGGGCGCAGAAGATCGACATTGAGGGGATGGATCCTATTTCTAAGCTACCGGAGTATATTCCTTTGTGCAAGGGCAAGGTGAAGGTCCTGAAGGACCCAGATGTCGGACAATTCCCCCTCAACACACATTTGTTGCTAGAGAACATCACCTTTGAAGGCCCGCGCTTGGCATAGGTCCCACACTTGAATCTTGGAGACTGGGATTTTGGAGACCATGAGCAGTTCCCCCACCTCGCTACCGACAACTTCATGTAGAGGGTTTTCTACAAGGTGTCTAGTGTCACCGCATTGGAGCCGGTGGAATGGATTCGCAGAGTCAACAAGTCAAGGTTGTTGAACCTGTCATTAGTGTCGCACTATCATCAGTCAAATATCAAACTAATTATCATTAAGCAGTGGATGTGCCTAGTGTATAACATGTGCTTGTGGTTGAATGAGTTGACCCCTATCACATATATGTTGATCCATCGAATATCATTATTACCCATTCAGGATTGAATCTGGCCAAGGCATTTGACGGATAGATGAGCAAGCGCTACCTCACTGAGAAGATGAAGGACAATTTTAAACTTGTCAAAAAGTCACGCGGTATTCAATTACCAAAATTACTATCCCCGTGGTCAAGTTTTCCATGCAGATTCTAGCTAGCAAAGTTATGCGAAAGTGTCTCGCAGATGAGGTGCCATCCCTAGTGGTTTCATTAGCAGCTCAGTGAGTGGAGGGCATACAGTTCAACTGGGCGCACTACCTGTGTAGCGAGTTCCTCACGGACTGCAAAGAGGCACAGAACGATAGTAATACCTTTCACTATTCATGGTTATTTCTCTCAATTATGCCGGTCATGTGGGATCTTCTAGAGGATAACCGATTTCCTCCTGTGGAGAAAGATTTACCTAAAGCAACAAAGTTTGCATCTCTCTGGGCCACCAAAGATGTTACGCGGATCACAGAGAGCAAAGTCTTTTGGGTACTGATGGAGGCAATCATTCGCATGGCCATCAACTAGAAGCCGTGGTTGTCACCAACTATGTTTGAGCAACTCTCGAGGTATGTAGAGTTCAAAGTGGACTTCCACCATGTTTACATCCGAGTGTGAAAGGACCCCGAGCAGAAATGGTTAGAATTCCCTATCTAGCCATGGATGACACTATTTCAGAGGTCATCAAGAGATAGCCAACAAACTGGCATTCCACATCTGATGTGGCTACTAGGACTAGCAAGTCCGTGGAGAAGAAGAAAAATGAAGCGGCTAGACAGAAGATTCAACTGCTGGCTGAGAAGAGGAAGAAAGAGGCTAAGGAGAATGCCTGGGTGGAAGCAGAGCGCACCGTAAAGGAATAGGCAGAGCAAGAAGAGTGTGGCTCTCAAAGAAGTCAGAAGTCTCCTTCGCCCCAAATGAAGGAAGAAAAGCGGTCAAAGTAGGGCAGCAGAGATCAGCAAGAGAGCACTCCCTTCTGAGTGAAGTGGTATAGGGAGTAGGAAAAGGAAGGACCGTGCAAGAAGACAAAAGCCACTAAGTTGTCACTGGATCCAATTACCTTGACAGAGGGCGACATGGATGATATTGGAGATAAGGTGTTGGATACAACGAAAGAACTGCTACAATTATTTGAGCAATAGGAAAATCAGGCACTGAGCACCATCCAAGCAGGTCTGCGCGAGCTACATATCCAAATGACTAGACTCTAGGCAGCTACAGGACAAAGCACCACTACATCAACCAGTTTGGCATCAAGGACCACTCAAGCAGCAGAGATGCTTCGTTCAATGGATCTCGGGGAATTTGTGCTACCTGATGGAACTTTGAGCGTAGAGGTGGCCACTAACAAGGCTATTGTTAGCACTTTGAAGAATGTGGGCCTCAACTTGGCCATGTTCCCCAGTGAGTTCCTTCACACACTACAAGTAGGTGTTATTGTAGAGAGTAAGGCCCAGGGTAAGTGTGTGCTGAGAATTATCAGCGATTACAAAGTAAAAAATGAACAGATGTTCGTGGAGAAAATAGTAGCACTGGAAGCATGGAGGAAAGTTTAGGCGCAAAAAAAACAAACTGCAGTTTTGGTGGCTGAGGCATGCAAGACAATCCTTGAACTACATATCTCGGAGGAAGCACTAGTGGTCGCAAAGATCAGAAAGTTGGTTGTAGGTGTGCGCGACACAAAAACAGAAGTGGCTAAGATTCAATTTGAACTGAACCTTAAGATAATAGAACTTGATTTGAATTCATAGCCTTCAACTCCACTAGAAGTCAGAGAACAATGTGAAGCCACTATGAAGGAGGGAGTTGCTGCAATGGATGCCACAGTGGTGGATTGCACCGCACTCTTCGAGCAGTCCATGGAGGTAGTCATAGCACTACAAGAACATCCTAAAATGCAAAGGTTAAACACAAAAGCCCATGAATTGTAGCAGTGGTATGATGAAGCAAGAGCGATGGCGTGAACCGTCACTATATCACAACGTTTGGCCAAATTTCATGAGGCAAAATAGTTTCTCGAACAGGTGGAGGTAGTGTAAAGGAAAGAGACGGTCCTCAAGGCCAGATTGGGGCCTTAGCTAGATGAGGCCTATGTTATCTCTGCCACCATTGAGGAAAAGTTGGCAAGCCTACAAAGAACATAGAAGAATATCAAGGAAGACAATGCAACACTAGCAACAGAGCAGTTGGTGGAGCAGATTAAACAGGAAGCCACGCAGAGTGCGGCTGAGGTAGCAGTAGCACAAGTCAAGTTGGGAGGTCTCCGCAATAAGATCTTCATGATAGCAGAGTGACTTGGGGGAGAGTCATGATATTTTTGTTGAGGAACATTTGGGACAGAATCCCATAGGGTCAATTTTGGGGAAAAAGCCCAAGTTTTGTTGTAAAGAATGTAAAGTCTCCGCAAGTTGTGGTCACAAAGTGCGTAGATATTAAAGTGTCATAAAGGATTTTACCCTTATTTTATGTAAGTTGTGTTGGCATTAGTAGATCTACCCATGGTCCATGGACCATGGGATTGTATAAAAAGGAGAGTCTTAGAGAGTCTAAGGCATGATAAGATGTTGAAAATAGCAAGAAGAAATGATAAAAATAGAATCTAGAATATTCCAATTTTAATTTGTCCTTGAATTAAAATTTGAATTTAGTCTCACCAACTTCTTGGAAATAATTAATAATTCATTATGGATTAATTAGTTGGATAAATTCAAGTTAGAAGTCTTTCTACAGTCATGCAAGAGTTATCCCTCAAATTAAGGAGATTATCCCTTAATTAAGGAGATAAGATTGAGTTATATTTGAGTCGATAATTAGTTAGCTCAATTTACTGAGTTAAGTCTAGTTAAATTAGTTCCAAACTGTTTGAGGAACTAATTGTGAGTTATCAGTTAGTTGATGCATGCATGCACTCAACCAATGTACTCTAGATAGCTAAAGATTCCCTCATCAGAAACTCATGCATGTATATTCAGAGAAAGACCCAATTGAGATAAATGTCAAGGACATGTTACTATCAGTTGCATGTGTTTTCCTATAAAGGAAACTCATCCATGCAGTCAAGGTAAGGTTCCTTGAGGATTGCACAGTTCTGACAATGTGTTAGAGTAGTGTGTGAGAGCAGTGTTACACTGGGTGAAGGAAATCATCCCAGAGGTCACTGCACAAGGAAATAGGAGCTTGGAGGGCAAAGGAGAAGGCTTGTGAGAAGCTATGTTTTCTTGTGAGCATCCAAGAGGATTGTACTAAGAGCTGGCTAGCTGTGAGAGCTAAGGCTTTGTATAATTCTGATGTATTTCCACCTTGTATGATAATATAGATAGTGGGGTTTTTAGTTGAGGCTTCCCCTGAGTATTTTTTGTGTTTCATGTGCATTGATTCTTCTTCTTCTAGTTATATGTGTTCAGCTCGATCTTTAAGCTTCTGCAAATTGATAGTAGAAGTAGGTTATAGTATTTTGCTCTGGTCTATTGCATTATCGATTTAATCTATAGTCATATTTTCTACATAGATCTCATAAGTAGATTTGTAGAGAATTTGTAGAATTTCTTCATGGTATCAGAGTCTAATTTATTGAAGCTGTGAATAGTATACGAAGAAGAGAATTCAAAGTTTGAAGTTCATGGTTGCAAGTGCAAATCAGATTCTTATCATACTTAAAGGTTGGCCAATGGCATTCTATGGCTTGAGACACAAGTATGCCTTGGAAGGCATCTTGAATTACATAGCATGGAAAGATCGCATGGAGGTTGTATTAGAAGACAATGGCTTGAAGGATTTCATTGATCAAGAAATCCCAAAGCCAGGTTAAAATAATGGAAGAAGTGTGTGGCAAGGGTGAGAAGGATCATCCTTGAGGGAGTTTGAGACCATATTTTCTCGAGTCTCCATGGGAAGGATACTCCAAATTCAATGTGGAAGACACTGAAGGACCTGTACCAAAACAATAGTGACCAGAGGAAATTGGCGCTCAAGTATAAGCTTCTAAGAATCAAGATGGAGAACAACAACACTATTTCCACATATCTGAACAAACCAACCACCTATATAGATGAGCTTGGAAGTGTGGGAACAACTACTATCGATGATGATATAGTGAGCCTCACTCTCCTTGGCCTTCTAAAGAGCTAGAATAGCTACTAGGACTCTATGAATGGAAGGGAGAAATTGTCAGATTGGGAACGACTGTGGTTGAATCACATGCAAGGGGAGATCAGGAGGAGCACATGATATGGTTCTTCATCCAAGGATGATGATGAAGAAAATATGGCCTTAGTAACTAAGGCAAGGAAAGGGAAGGGGAAGGCGTCCCATTCTGAATCGAATTCTTCTCATGGAGGGAATAAGGGTGACAAGTCTAAAGTGAGATGCTTTAATTGTCACGAGATGGGACATTATGCAACTAATTTCCCATCGAATAAGTCCAAGAATGGAGCCTTGGAAGGATCAGAAGGTGAGGCATTAGCTTCACAGTTCGAAATGGACTTCACCCTCATCACATGCATGGTTTCATCGATGATGGGTTGTGGTTGGTATCTTAGTAGTGGAGCCTCATTCCACATGACCGATGATAAAAGTTTATTCAGTACCTTAGAGGAGAAAGACCTCAAGATTCACATAGAGATGGGTGACGATGAAAAGTTTAGTGTTTCATGAGTGGGCAGGGTTTCTTTTTAGAGGGAGCATGGAGCTCCTATCACCTTGACATATGTGAATTATGTGCCTAGACTGAAGAAGAACTTAGAATCAGTCGCGATGTTGGAGGACAAAGGCTATGATGTTGTCTTCAGTAAGGGAAAGGTTTTCCTTAAACACATCACCATGAGACCGGTGAAACAGATCGGTTCACAAGTCAAGAACATGTATGCTCTTGAGGTTCAAAATGCATGCAAAGCCTTGAGGAGCAAGGCAAATTTTAGAGACTTGGTGGTTGAGAGGGACAATAAATTACCTCTCAACATGTAGTCCCAGAAGAAATCTCAAAAAATTGTGGAGGAGCCACAATTAGAGTCAGCAGAGGGATCCCATGTAGCTATACCTCTAGTTGTGAGGTGGGGCGATGTGAAGTGATAGTCTCAAGAAGGATGAAATTGGGCAGGTCCATTGAGAAGGTTTATCTCATGGATCGTATCTTGCTACAGGAGCCCAAAGTACATAGTAGCAAGAGGAATAAGTGGGATTGATGCAGTCAGATATCAAAGTGACAGAGGCTAGAGCAGTCAGATACTGAAGATCACAAAGAAGGATTAACAATAGTTCAAAAAGGCTGAGTCAGTAGAAGCGCAAAGTTTTCAGTTGACAACAGCAATAGTAGTCAGAGACTTTCATGACAGAGGCATCATTCTAATTCAGGTTGGATGTTTTTTTGTTTCTAAAGTTGCTAGAGAAACAATACTTGAGAGAAGTGTTACATGCAAAACATTCCAAAGGTTCAGGATTGGGATCAAGTTGAATTCCTTTCTTGTTGAGA
>APFE031019276.1:0-17235 GCA_000404065.3 Pinus taeda
AACATCTTTTATTTATTTTACAGAGTCATCTATATGCCTGATAAATAGATAAAGATTATTTAACGCTACATTCTGAATCAATAAGTTGTTCCCGGGATTAGTATTAGTTTCCCTATTTTTGTCAATAGAATAAGCTAGTTGCCTATCATTTAAGCAATCTATTCATCACCCATCCATCCCTTTATTTCATTATCAGGAAATTGGTCTCGTTATCTCTAGTTAGAGCCACCATTCCAAACGGAAAAGGAGTTGTACCAAGGTCCGGACTGGGTGGTTATCCCCGATGTTGTGGCAGCGATTTCTGAGGCCTCAACAAAGCTGTAACATTTTCTTGGTACAAAAGGAAGAAAATATTTGTGGTGCTCAGCTCTGTAGAAGTAGAATACATCGCTGCATGTTAAGCAACATGTGAGGAGATTTGGATGAGAAAGATACTTGTAAGACTATTTGTTCAAGTGATGGATCAATTTGTGATCTATTATGATAATCATAGTTGCATCAAGCTCTCCAAGAATCTAGTATTTCTCGATCGATCCAAGCATATAGATATCCAATATCACCATTTATGGGATTGTGTGGAGAGGCAAATAATGTTGTTACAATACATTCCTACAGAGGAACAAGAAGCTGACATTTTGACAAAGGATTTGTCAAGAGGGAATTTATAGATTTGTAGTTGCAGGTTAGGGGTGATTGATAATCCTTTTCTCCTGAGAGGGAGTGTTAAAAAATGTAGTAAGAAATTCTGAATTTGATTTTGCCTTGGTCAAATTGAGAAAAAATGAATTTCCGCATCAACAAATAAATTGGATTCAGTTAAATTGTGTGATATGGCTCTTGTCACTCAATTATCTCAGTAAATTCGAGTTAAAGGGCTTGGATTTTAGTTAAGCATGTGTTATTGCTAATTTGTAGCAATCAAGGTCAATTATTTCAGGTCATTTTTAGTTAAACTAGTTCTAACTGTTGGAGGAACTAGTGGAAGGTCAATTGTGTAGTGGGGCAATAGTCTAACTCAGTGGTCATTGAGTTAACTGATAAATTAGCCCAAAATAGATAGTGCATGTAGAGAATTCGAGTTCCCCAAATTTGGTGGAGATTCCAAGGCAGTGTAACACTAGTTGTAGAATAGGTCTTGAGTGTACAGGTGTTGCATGCAGCTAGATGATCAACCTTGGGAACTGCACAATTAATTAGAGGAAATTTCCTAAATAATAGGGGCCTAATTCCTCACGATTTTCACGAGGAAATAAGGGCTCAAAAAGATGTATAAATTGACTAATTTTGGTTTAGATCTTACTAGTGAGTAGAGAGGTTGGTTATTCACTTACAAGTTCAGCTCAAAATGAGCTAGCAATTGTAATACATATCTCTTCATCAGATTAATGCAATTAGGCATAAAAGGTTTTTAACAGTTTCTTTCCCTTGGAAAAATATTTTCTACGTGTGTGTTATTATTCATTCCATGTTTTTGATTTATATTCTAAATTTAAAATTGAATTCTGTAGAGAAGTAGAGTAGGATTGTTTCTTGTGATTTAGATTTAACTTTTGTGAGCAGTTGCAATTCTACACCATAATTTCCGCATCCCTATCAAACCTTTATCATGATTGAGCCTTATTTCCATATGCCCCATTGGTCATTTCCTTCTATCCATGACTAATCCTAAGTGGTCCCTATCTCTCCAAATATGCTAGACTCTGAAGGATGACTGGATTAACTTCTTCTTGTGTCTCCTAAGTTGTGGAAAGTCTTTGTTGTGATTGAATGATCCTGTCATTATCTTCCTTACAACTTGTGATCTTTGCTTTCAAACTTCTCATTGTATCCGCGATGTCAAGGGAGTACTCATCACCATGTTTTTCATATGATTTTTAAGGAGAATCATGTGAATTGTAGTCCACAATTTTTCTTGTCATTTTTGATCCTCTACTTCCTGCAAACATACCATGTCATATAAACATAACAAACATACCTTAGTGAAGTTTAAGGGAGGCTATTTCATCTGCACAGTTAATTCAGATTACTGAAACATATATACATATATATAACATCATCACATCAATCATCATAACCGACAAATTGTCATCAACCTCTACATGATGGAACAACTGCAACAATGATGACACAACTGCAACAATGACCATCATAAGAAATAACTAATATGCATGCATGATAGACACATAAATGATCAGGCATGCATACATAACATTAACATCTATCCTAAGGTATAGTTTTGTAACCTTGCTATGATACCACCCTATAACCACCCCCTCCCACATTTATCCAAGTTCACTAGCCTGCTAAGGTAAACATGAGAATGAAATGTTAGTATGACATGGCCTGACCTCTAATCTCTAGTTAAGGAAGTGGAGCCTACAACTTATTTAAAATTGGAAAATCACAACATCCCTAAGGTCTACAAGACACTTAGGGGCCAAAGAACCAACCCAAGTGACCAAACCCTAAGTTGGGGCTCTTTTTCAATGGCCTAGGCTCTTAACTACATGCATGACAAGGCCTTGGTGTAGTTGAAGGCCTCCAACTGTATGCACAACACTTCTTGAGTGTGATTGTTACCCAAGTTGCCTAGTTCAGAGGGTGTGGTCCTTGTATCTGAGCCACAATTCCACATCAACCTTGAAATCACTACCTAAGGCTTCTCATAATAATAAATGACATAAGTATGATTCTAAACATACAAATTGGAACGAGAACTTGACCTAACCAGGCCTAACCATGACAGTCATTTCATCAAACATATGGAAAAAAAATTAAGTTACATCTCATGAATGAATGTATGATCATAGGAGGCTAAAACTAATCTCAGAATCACTAAGAAGGTTTAATTCCCTCTCATAGTATCTGCAATAACATTTTTCATCAAAAAATGTCAAGATCCATAAGTAATATACATCAGATAAGAAACATACAACCAGAAAATAACCAACATAGAAACCATGGAAACTTAGCCATAATATGACCAACATAATCACTATAAATATACATGAATCACAACATAAGAATAAATCTCATTAACATATGAAAATACCAACCAAGTCAGGGACTTCCACATACCACCCAACCATAGATTGGGTTGAGCCAAATATTTCTTTCATCCAATCACCCCCACGTCATATTCTAAGCATGAATGTGGGATATGGAATAAACCAAATGAAACCAAACTAGGGCTTCCAGAGGCCAAACCTCCTCAACCCTCATCCACAGTTAGTCCACCTCCATGGTAAGACATCACTAACACCAACCAAATCAGTCTCTACCCAAGTTTTCTAGGGCTCCAAGAACTAGTAACTCAACCCATAGCCTTATAGGGCTCTAGAGAATTTGTCCAACCCAACTCCATGGACTAGTAACTCATCCCACCAAGGGTTCTAAATATTTTATCCGAACCTAGGCTCTAGGACTAGTAGTTAAGCCCAAGTTGTTGCAGGGATTTCATAGCATTTGTTCCAACCCACGACTATAAGGAATTAGGAGCACCAATCAGAAAAACAACAAGTGGAAAAACCCACAACACCATGGTTATCCAAGAAATGTAAAGGAAAGGCTAAAAAACTATTAATCTAGGCAAATATCCATGCCAATGACAATACATAAAAAAAAAACTCACATGCATATACCATGCATCTATAAATTAGCAAGGAAATCACACATGAAACTTGTTACCTGTAAAGAAATCCAGTTGTATTTGTTGATCCACCTATTCTGTTGTGATTTTCTTCTTTCCTTGCCCTTATTTCTCCAATCTAAGTGAATACTAGAGTGCTCCAATAATTCTCCGAGAACTCTCTAAGTGTGCAAGAGTATGAGAGAATGCGTGAATAAAATACAACTCCAAAATTGAACTGAAAAAAGGTTATGGATTGATCCTCAGAAGCCTTTTTATCATTGAGGCATCTATTTTCTTTAATTTTCTTCAATTTTCCTCTCATGCAAATCTTGAACCTTTCATCTCCATTTTCTCCTATTTTCCCTTGTTTTCACAAATAAATGCCAATTAATGGCACTTTGCCTTTGGCAATGTGTTTGCCAATTTCCATAGCCATTAATTAATCACCATCGATGCCAATCACTATGTTTTTCCCAACATTTTAGCTTCGAATACGTGTCCCGTGATCTTGGTCTTATTTTTTATTTACATAGGAAATCAACCAGGGGTTGTTATAGTTCTAGTCCAAACTTTGTTTTAATGTTAAAATTCAGTTTTTCATTCAAGTCATTCTTGTAAGCGCTCTACAGGAATTTCCAAATCAATCCCATCTTCATGAGCCTCGTTCTGGTCTTTTGTTTTAATTGTTTGCATAATTTAGTTACTTTTCATAAACACAACCTAATTAATTTAATTTCTTGCCATAAAATGGTTTGTGTGCACTAGTGGTTCAATGCATGTTTAGATATCTATAAATATCAGAACACTTGCAGTTTTCATTTATAATAATAGAAGTGTGTTGTATATAACAACATCTATGGAAGTTTCAGGTAGGAGTGTACAATTTTTTATTCGAGTTACCCTTCAATATGTATGAAATATTAAAAATAATTTAGTGATAGGGAAACGAATTTATTTGCATTCTAAACCTTATCTTACCATTACGTATTTGATGTGTATATTGCATACATAAAAAAGTAATAACTCAAAGAATGGAATTATTAGCTTTGAATTTTCTTTTTTGAAATGTTTTGTTTTCTTAACATTTAAAAAAATGAGAAGTTCCCTTTGAGCAAGCAAACATGCATCTTAGGCTTCTAAAACATAGAAGAGCTTATATCTTCTTTTAGTTGAAAACTAAATTGGGGTAGAACCCTTCCTCAAGTTATTACGGACAAGATGAAGTTAGATTAATACCTTAAGTCTTATTTATTGTTCTCTTCATGTGAGGTAAATGCAAAACAACAACATACTTGTAAAAACATAAAATCTTTGTAATCTAAAATTTTGAAAAACAAATATCAAAATTTTTATTCATATATATAAGATTATCCACTAAATGATCTATTATATTTAAAAAGTTATAATTGTTTTTTTTTTTAAGATGAAGTTGTTTTTATTTATTTCACCAACAAATATATTATTGTTGTTTAATTTATATATTTACTTATTCTATTGTTTTTATTGATTAAATAGGTGTAAATCTTGAAAAAATGTCTCCTATTGGTCGCCCAATCAAGGATAAAAAGAAATTGTCAATTCTTGTTGCATTTGGTCTCCCACAATATTCTAATCAACCATGTAATCTTCAAAATTAAGTTGATATTCATCTACATGAAGATGATGAATCAAATATTGTATACATTTTTGGAAGAGAAAATCAATCAAAGAAACGTAAAAGTATATTCATATGTAAATGGAAGACAATATTTCCATGGGATTATGTTGTAAAAGATTGTAATAGTAATGAAAGAATAAAATGTTCTTGGTGTGCTAATATTAAAAGAGACACTCCATTTCCAAAAAAGGGAAGTGCCACTCTTCAAGTTAGTGGTCATGGAGAATCAAAAGCTCATAAATTATCTTTACAAGTTTTGGAGGTAGATAGAAAATGAAGTAATATTCCAATCACTAAACATTTCAAACTAATGGTAGATATAAGAATGAGATAATTATATTAGTGATTGAAAACATATATTTTGATGTCATATGTGATTTATTTTTAGGAATGTGTTAGTCAATATGTGACTTGAATAGGTATAAATGCACTCCACACATGCCTCCAACAAATAAATATTTTGCATACACAAATACATAATCAGTAAATGACTTTCTTTAAGTCTCTAAAGAGGTATATTGGAACAAACTAAAAGAGGAGATTTTACAAGCCCCGTTTTACTCAATTTTAGTTGATGAAAGCACTAATCGAACTATGGAACACCATTTGATTGTTTATATTACATATTTGAGAATTAGAGGAAGAAGTCAATGCATAACAAAGTTTGTATGTTTTCTTCAAATAAAGGATGGAACAACTCAATGTATGTATGATGCAATGAGAACTCCTTTAGTAGAAATGGATCTATCTTTGATAAAATTAGTTGATTTTGGCTTGGAAGGTGCATTTTCCATCAGGGGTATTCATGAATGTTTATCTTATAAGATTTGTCGAAACATTCATCATTTATGAGATAGCCATTGCATAACTCATAGGGAAGTCTTAGTAGCTAATGATGCTTCCTCACATTTTCTAGAGTTACAATATATTGACAAATTTGTAAACAAAGTTTATCCATGGCTTGAGAAATCAATTAAAAGATATGCAGAATTGAAGGGACAAACAAAATGATTTAAAATCACTAAGTTATAGGTCTTACAAATTCATAAAATTAGGAGGGTCTCTATAGGCAAGGTCATGGAAAGACTTGTTAAACTCATGTCTGCTTTCTTAAAGGATTATGAGTTAGGGGAGAAAAAATATATGAGTTGGCGACAATATTTCAAGTGCAATTTCGCATCCATCTACTTGTAAATGTGCTCAATGAATGAAATAATTTGAATCAAAAGTTTCAAGAGGATCATGTTTATATTACATCTATTGGCACTACATTAGATGTTTCTATTAGCATGCTTCACCAATGATTTTGGGAAGCATTTTTTGGGTAGGTGTAGTGCACATGTTCTCTTTTTTAGTTAAAGCACAAGGAGGAACCCTTGAATTTATCGATAGCACAGGTATGGTACGTTGACGTCCATTGAGGTTTAAAAGTTTTCCAAATATGCGAATATCAACGATGCTAGATGATTGTATTCTTTTGGGGAAATGTTTTGTTGTAAAGGTGATTAAATATTTAGATAGGATATTCATAGATTTACATGTATTTAATGTTGTTAAGTTTTTTAGTCCTCAACATTATTACGAAGAAGTGAATGATAGAGACTCTCAAACAAAAATATGGTTGAAATGTTTATGTGAAAAATTTAGTGTTGGGGAATCATCTGTTGAAAATGGAAACAAGAAATGATAAAAATAGAAGTGCTAAAAATAACACTACTATAAATAGCAGTTTGGGTATCAATGTTGGATTGAGCAATAGGGAATGAAAAATGGAAGTGCTAAAAATAACATTTTATTTTTAGCAGTTCAGGATGGATTCCTATTTTAGTCAGTCCCTGGACTAAACATAGGAAGTAAAATTCGAATTTGAACTAAACAGTTGTTTGAAAATAAATTAATTAATTCACCATGAGTTAATTAGTTGTAAAAAATCAAACATGCAATCTATGTGAGGACATGCAATAATTTCTCTATTAATTGAGGAATTTATCCATCAGTTAAAGAGATAAGGATGAGTTCTAATTTGAGTTGTAATTAGTTGGCTCAGTTAACTAAGTCAAGTCCAGTTAGATTGATTTAAACATTTGTTTAAATTAATGTGAGTTCAGTTAGTTAATGCATGCTTGCATATAATTGTTGCACTTCAAATAACTGAATATTCTCTCATGAATAACTCATGCATGTCAGTTCAGACAAAGACCCAGTTGAGACCAGAGGAGGGACAGTGTAATATCAATTGGATTAACTTTTCCCTATAAAGGAAGCTCATATGTGGAGAAGGATTTATCTCCTTCAGGATTGCATAGTTGGATCAGAGCTTAGTGAGTGTGTGAAGAGGAAAATTCACACAAGTGGCTACACTAGACCCCAATAAAAATTTTGCAAAGAAATAGGAGACTTGGAAGGCAAATCAAGAGGTTTGAGAGAGGCCTTTGACTATCTATGAGCAACAGAGATAGTGTAGAGAGAGCAGGATAGATTTTGAGTTGATTCTTTTTGTAATACTGGCTATATTTCCACTTGTACGATAATACAGAGTTGGGGTTCTAGGTTGAGGCTTTCCCCTGGTTATATCTTCTGTGTTATGTGTGATTGCTTCTCATTCTCAGTTATATGTGTTCTCATTGATCGTGCTCAAATTGATTAAGCTTCTGCAAAGTGTTGGAGAAGTAGATCTTGTATTTTGTTTTAGTGTATTGCATAATCTATTGATTTACAGTGGAAATTTCTACATGGTATCAGAGCAAAGGTGATCAAGGCGAAGAACAGTGTACAAGAAGGAGAAGTTTGAATTTTGGTTCCTGAATATAGAAATTGAGTTCTTATCACATCTCTATTTCACCTATGGAGTTCAGTGGTTTAAGACTCGAGTATCCCCTTGATGGCAACACGAATTATATATCCTGGAAGGATTACATGGAGGCAGTATTAGAGGATAACGGTCTAAAGGACTTCATTGATCAAGAAGTCCCCAAGCCGACTGATGCTACTCAACTGGCAGAATGGAAGAAATGTGTGGCTAGAGCAAGGAGAATCTTCCCGGAGGGAGTTCGAGACCATATTGCCTCGAGCCTCCATGGGAAGGAGACATTTTTTTCAATGTGGAAAAAATTGACAGATCTATACCAGAATAGTAGCGATCAGAGGAAGTTGGCGCTAAAGGAGAAGCTTTGAAAGATTAAGTGTGAAAAGGGCGACATGGTCTCTACGTATCTAAACAAGCTCACCACATGTAGGGATAAGCTTGGAAGTGTAGGTATCACTACAGTTGATGATGACATGGTGAGTCTTGCACTCCTCAGTCTTCCTAAGAGCTGGCATAGCTACCAGGACTTGGTTAATGGAAGAGAGAAACTGCTAGATTGGGAATGACTTTGGTTGTATTTGATGCAGGAGGAGATAAGAAGAAGCTCCAGATATGGTTCTTCATCCATGGAGGATGAAGAAAATTGTGCCTTAGTGAGTAAGGCGAAGAAGGAGAAGGAGAAGGATTCTCTTTCCCAATACAGTTCTTCCCAAGGTGGGAAGAAGTTTGACAAATCGAAAGTGTGATCCATTTGTTGTCCTGAGGTGGGACATTTTGCTACAAATTGTCCACTGAGGAAATCTAAGAAGGGATCCGTGGAAGGATCAGAAGGTGAGGCATTGGCCTCACAGTTTGAGTTGGATTTCACACTGTTTGTATGCATGGTTTCATCCATGGTGGGAAGTGGTTGGTTTCTTAACAATGGAGCTTCTTTCCACATGACTGACAACAAGAGCTTGTTCAGTACTTTGGAGGAGAAAGATCTCCAGATACTCATAGTGATGGGTAATGATGAAAAGTATAGTGTCTCAGGTGTAGGCACGGTTGTTTTTCAGAGGGAGCATGGAGCTTGCATTACCTTGACCAATGTCAAGTATATACTAGGACTGAAGAGAAATTTGGTTTCAATCGCGATGCTAGAAGACACAGGCTATGATATAGTCTTCAGTAAGGGAAAGGTTTTCCTTAGACACGTCATCACTAGACAGGTGAAGCAGATCAATTCATGGGTCAAAAACATGTATTCTCCTGAGGTTCAAGATGCATGTAAAGCCTTGAGGAGCAAGGCAACTGATGGAGACTTGGTTGTTGAGAGGGAGAGTACATTACCTTCCAAAATGCAGCGCCAGAAGAAGTCTCAGACGATTGTGGAGGAGCCACAATTGGGGAAGCAGCTTCAGGAGGTTGTGGAGTAGCCACAACTAGAGAAGCCGAGAGGAGATCGAGTAGAGGCATCTACTCATGCAGAGACCTCCAGTAGGGGAAACTTTGAGCCGGGTGGGCAGAGGGATCACATGCAGCCATGCCTCTAGGTAGGAGGTGGGGCGATGTGGAGTGATCGTCCCAAGGAGGAGGGGCATGATCCTTGAGGTACCCAACCTCTTTGATTCTAATTTGCTATAGGAGCGCCGATGAGGAGTAGCAGGACTAACTGATTGGGTAGAGACAGATCAGATGGAGTGGCAAAGAGAGCTACAGTGCAAGAGTCCAAGGACTGTGTAGAGCTAGAAAGTTGCAACAATGTGAGAGGCACACGAGTGTTGCATCAGTGTAGGATGGCATAGAGAGGTGTGCAACAGTGAAAGATGCATGGAGTGTTGCAGCATATCAGAGGTTAGAGAGGGAGAAATGTTTAGTGGCAAGTGGAGCTTCAGCATCAGAGTATGTTTCTGGCCCAACGAAGAAGTAAATTGGGAGTTTTTTTTTGTTTCTAGGGTTTCTGGAGCAACCACACTTGGTACAGTATCGGGTTCAAGTTGAAGCCTTTCTTATTGAGAGGGAGTGTTGAAAATGGAAACAAGAAATGCTAAAAATAGAAGTGTTAAAAATAACACTGCTATAAATAGTAGTTTGGGTACCAGTGCTAAATTGAGCGACAGGGAATGAAAAATGGAAGTGCTAAAAATAACATTCTATTTTTAGTAGTTTGGAATGGATTCCTATTTTTAGTTAGTCCCTTGACTAAAATAGGAAGTAAAATTCAAATTTGAACTTAACAGTTGTTTGAAAATAAATTAATTAATTCACCATGAGTTAATTAGTTGTGAAAAATCAAACATGAAGTCTATGTGAGAACATGCAACTGTTTCTCTATTAATTGAGGAATTTATCCATCAGTTAAATAGATAAGGATGAGTTGTAAATAGTTGGCTCAGTTAACTAAGTCAAGTCCAGTTAGATTGATTTAGCCAATTTGTTTAAATTAAAGTGAGTTCAACTAGTTAATGCATACTTGCATATAACCACTGCACTTCAGATAAGTGAATATTCTCTCATGAATAACTCATGCATGTCAGTTCAGATAGAGACCCAGTTGAGATCAGAGGAGGGACAGTGTACTATCAGTTGGATAAATGTTTTCCTATAAAGGAAGATCATCCATGGAGAAGGATTTATCTCCTTCAAGATTGCGTAGTTGGATCAAAGGTTAGTGAGTGTGTGAAGAGGCCAATTCACACAAGTGGCTGCACTAGACCCCAATTAAAATTGTGCAAAGAAATAGGAGGCTTGGAGGGTAGATCAGGAGATTTGAGAGAGGCCTTTGGCTGTCTATGAGCAGCAAAGGTATTGTAGATTGAAAAGGATAAATTTTGAGCTAATTCTTTTTGTAATATTAGCTATATTTCCACTTGTATGATAATACAGAGTTGGGGTTTTAGGCTGAGGCTTTCCCTTGGTTATATCTTCTGTGTTATGTGTGATTTCTTTTCATTCTCAGTTATATGTGTTCTCATTGATTGTGCTCAAATTGATTAAGCTTCCACAAAGTGTTGTAGAAGTAGATCTTGTATTGTGTTTTAATATATTGCATAATCTGCTGATCTACAGTGGGAATTTCTACAGTACATTACGATGTTAGGCAATGGAGAATATTGCTGCAAATGAATATCATGTACTATTTCCCTTTTGGGTGGCAGACCTGTAGGTCCTTGAAATAGGATATCATATTCTGAAACAACTTTATCTAAATCAGCTTTCTGTTTAGCATCACAGCCTTCAAATACATTAGTTTTATCAAGGCTTTTCCTTTACAACCATTAGTAAAAATTGCTTGCATGAATTTACAATTCTTTTCATTTGCCCTGAGTTTATGAGACAATAGTTATTTTTGAGTTGATGAGCTCTTACAATATATTATATTCCATCTTTTATGAGTTGATACTTATTTTCAGTCCTATAGAAAATGGCTTTTCTTTCATACAAGTAATGACTTCCTAAAGGAAATACCACATATATCCAAGGGAACTATATCTAACTCAACCTCATATACAAATGTTGACCCAATTGGAAACCTAAGCTTACATTCTCTAGTCACTTGTAGCTTTGCTTTATCACATACCCATCCTAATGGATATGGCTTCTTGTGAGATGTTTTTAGCAAGCCCAACTTCTTTACAATTGTTTCAGAAATCAAGTTTACTTGTGAACCACTATCAAATAAAGTATCAATCTTTTGATGCTTGGAAATAACTCTAATATGAAAAATCTCATGTCTTTTCCTCTCATTATCTTCATTATCAATAGATTGTGGAGAATTACTCGTAGATGCTTTAGAATTTTTACCTTTTATACCTGTGGCTGTGACTATTGTTTCATCACTTGAGTCTAACCCCCAAGTCTTTCTGAATAGTAGTAGCAGCCTTCTTCTTCTTACCACCAAACTTCTTAGGTTTCAGCTCTAGATGCAAAGAGCAACAATGTTCATCATCGTGTCCATCCTTCTTGCAGTGAGTGCATGAAGGTTTGTCTTTACGTACATTGTTTGTCTTCCTATCCTTCCATTTCTACTTCTCCTTTTCCTTGTTCTTGCTTGCAGAGAGTTTTGATGATCCCCCAATCTTTGGGTTCACATTCTTGCCTCTAGCCTCTAGATGTGTAGCCAGAACTGATACATCATCCAGGATAGTGGTGTTAAACATGAGAATGGTGTGCCTCAAATAACTGTGCAGACCACCTATATACTTCAGCAAAGTTTCAGGTGAGTCTAGAGAAATGCCTAGGGTTAAAGCTCTTTTTCTAAATTCCTGGGTATATCTTTGTACACTTTGGCCCTTTAATTGGCAAAAATTTTGCCAACTCATCATTGCTTGTTGCATATAAGCTAGTGGATATAATTATTTTTTTTAATGGCAAAAACAAATTCATTCCAGGTAGAAAGAATTTTACCATGTATCTTCAGATCAGCTTGTGTCTTGCCTTCCCACCACACTAGTGCAGTTCCGCCAAGGTGAAGGCTAGCCAGTTGAATCTCTCTCCATTCTGAATTAATGTTATGCACCCTACAATATACATCAGTTTGTCTAATCCAGTTATCTATCTTTTCTGCATTTAATTCACCATCATAAATTGGCAAATCAAATTTCACATCTAATTTAATCACAACAATTTTCTTCTTTTTCTTTTCAGGACTAGTTTTATGTGAATAATATGGTGAGGATGGTGATGATGGAGTAGATGGTGGAGAAGGCCTCTCTTCTTTTCCTTTGCCTTCTGTATGGGCATCTAGAAGAGGTTACTCTGCTCCTTTATCTAGTTGATATGTTGAAGTGCTTTCACCTTGGCCTTTCTTAAATTCCCGATACATCTCTTCCACTATGGCCTGAAGTTCCCTAAAACTTTCCATAAATTGAGATTCTACTCACAGGGGAGTTTCTTCTACCATTTTCCTCTGAGGATAAACTCTTCTAATTTCTAGATTAGCCTCAACAAGTTCTCCTTTTCTCTGTTTGAGCTTTGACCTAGTTAGCATTCAAAAAAATCCAACACAAGCTTGTCTAACCTTAGCAAACCTAAAGTTATGATACCACTTGATTTGTAAATGAGATCTTAGACTAATATTAAGGTGTTACAAACTTATGTATATGGATTTGCCTATATTACTTAGTGCAACAGATCGATAAGACTGTAAATAATATAGACAATGAGCAGTTAGAGAAACATAATAGACAAACACACATAACACAAGAAGTTTAATATGGAGTTCACCCAAAAATCTTGGGCTACATCTCCTGGTCCAGCCTTCAATGGTGACTTCTCTATTATGTCTTCAAGAGTATAGTTTTACAAAAGTGAGCTCAATTTGAGCCTCAACACAACAGAATAAAAACAACAGGAGTTTACTTGAACCCCTCAAGTCTCTTTGAGTACACAGGCTCTCCCTCTCGCTCTTTGTCTCTGTTTCTCTCTGTCTTAGCACTGCTTGCCTCTATGTTGAGGGAATTTCTCCCCTAGGGCTTTTGGGTGGAAACCTTAGTAGACTGAAAGTTGTCTAAATAGAGAAACACACATTCACACAGCCATTATGATATGATAAGCAAATTCTATAGTAAGAAGGGCGTACCTCAGGTCCTACATTCGAGAAGTTCCTCAAGGGTCCAAACCCTTATTCAAGTCCCTTTCGCTCCTTTGTCCTGTAAAACAACCAATTCCAAAGAATACAACAGTATATGGACAAAGACTTATAAATAAATCATATTCATGTTATAAAAGAAGGTAATTAGTTATGAACTTTAAACAACCAATATGAATTTAAACATGAACATCATAAACATAAAGAAGAAGCATATCGGGAACCAAGACGTGTTTCTTTATTATAGACAACTAGAATGTACAAAAGGAGTAATATCACCTGAGTAACTTTTCACAGGCTCCAAGCAAATCTTCCTTCCGGATCCATCCAGGCTCAAGCCTTTAGCATATCTCCTTCCAAGACTCACTCCATGATGCCATAACTAGTGGATGAACATCAACACACAAGGAAACAAGGGTTTCCTATATAAATGGGGGAAGTGCAGAAGGCACAAGGGTCTTCAGACCTGGTCAGGGGAAAAATTTCAGTATAATAACCTTTCTCTCTCTTCTCTCCTCCCTTAGGCATTCCCTTTGAGGTCTTTTTATACCTCTCCGAAAGTAGTTTTTTAGTTGGGAGTTGGTTGGGAACAGTTGGGCCACGCGCACTAACAGGTGATCAGTAGGTAAAACCCGCGATCTCTGCCCGAAAATAAGGAGTTTATATTTTTTTAAGTGTTTTAATACATATACGCGGGTTGGGTATATGCCTACCCGCGTATACATGAGTTTAACTTAGGGAAATGTCGCGTACAAGGAATAAAACACTGTTTTTTAAATTTGAGACCAGGTCTAGAAGGAGGGGTTTCCCTAGGCCATGAGTGCAGCATCACAAACCATAAAAGTGATATTTGGAGCTATAACACTCTATCTCTGTCATTCAGTGGCTTTTAAGCCGATCGACGCTGTCTGTTTGTTTCCTCTTTTGGGCTCTCTGGCTCCCGACCTCTGTCTGCTCAAATTCCCTATGAGCATTAAGCAATCCCTGTTAAACGTCTTTGGGTATGGCGGCCACTTGTTTTGTAACGGAATGGACCATTGGCACCTCTGAAATCCCTAGAATAGTCGTTCTGTGTTTACATAGAGAAATACACTAAAACACATGAAAAGTCCACAAAATTGTCGTTTATCGGACCTGAAATATTATCAGTTTTCATCCATAATCCTATTGGGTCCGACTATCGCAGTTGCATTTGTTATTGGCCCCTTGTAATGCTACGATGCGATATTGCGCTATCGAAATCGCATATTATTGATCCTTCGAGCCATGGTTAAGTCCATATATATAATATATATAATATATATATATATATAATATATATATATATAATATATATCTTAGCGATTGCGATAGTGCAGTTGAATCTAGACCATTGATATGCACTCATAGATCAACGGCTCTCATTTAATTGCGTTGATCACTATCGCACTTCCCATAAAGCCGCCTCCGGTAGACTCCGCCTGCCATCGCCAATTGCGATATGTCGATCAGATCTAGAATGTTGATCGGCCAAATCTGACGGCTCTAGTGCATTGTTCCTTTGACCTCTGATAGGCTCTGTTTTCTCGTTTTCTCCATGTTTTTCTCTCCCGATAATCCGCCTTTTTTAAAGGTTTTCCCCTTGCGATAGTTTTTAAGTATATGAAGATTTAGAGGGTTTTAGGATCCATTTTGGATCAAAGAAGAAGTTAAAAATGATATTGGGATGAGTGTAAACATTTAAATATGACCTCAATTAATAATAAAAAGTTAAATTAATAAAAATAATACAAATAAATTCGCTATATTTTGATTTTTTTATTAACTTGTGAATAAACTTTCTTACAATACCATGGGCCAATACCATGGCTTATCAATACTACAAGTCCAAAAACCATAACTTATTTGAGAGCCAAAATATTTTATAACAATATGAAAACATTCTTAACCATGGATATTCACCCCCACATTATGGTAGATATTATAAACTTTTAAAAATAGCCTTTGTTATAATACCATAGATCAATACCATGGATTATCAATACCACATTGCCAAAAATCATAAATTATTTCACAATCAAAATATTTTATAACAATGTGACAAGATTGTTAACCATGGATATTCACCCACACTTTACCATGGATATTAACTTGTAAATGGGTTTTGTTACAATACCATGGGCCAATACCATGTCTTATCAATACCACATGCCAAAAAACCATAATTTATTTCATAGTAAAAATATTTTATTTTAATTCAATTTTACAACATTTTTTTAATTGAATGTAAAAGGGAAAATGTTACAATTTGAGATATATCTAAACCCTCTATCCTCACGACTACTAAAAATATTCCCATAGAAATTAAATTAAAGTTTTAATAAAATTAAGCTAAGATGGATCTATGTCCGTTCTTTGCATATATATATATATAATTGACATAGATCCATCTTAGCTAAGGATCCAAGGCACGAGAGCAATAAAATTGACTAATTATAATAGATTAAATATAGTGCATGATTTTTTAAAATTTTTTCATTATTTTATTTTCTTTGACATGATTGATCAAAATATAGGTTTAATATTTTACAACCAATTAAGTTTTTTTTATTTAGATAATTTCTTAAACACAATACAATGTGATCAAATTTATGAGAGAGTTGGGGAGCGGGTAGAGAGAGGGAGGGAGATAGTGAAAATGTTGGAGGATAGAGAGAGAGAGAGAAAGAGAGAGTGATGGGGGGGGAGAGAGGGAATAAGAGAGAGAGAGAGAGAGAGAGAGAGAGAGAGAGAGAGAGAGGATGGAGTGGGAGTGGGAGAGAGGGAGGAAAGAACAAAGACATAGGAGATGGAGGTGGAGAGAGAGAGGAGTGAGAAGGGAGAGATGAAGAGAGGAGTGGGGGAGAGAGGAAGAGGATAGAGATAGGGGAAGAAGGGGAAGTGAGAGAGATGGAGACATAGATATGGAGAGGACAGGGGGGGGAGATAGTGATAGAGTTGGATGGAAGAGAGAGAGAGAGGGAGAGTGATTGGGGGGGGGGGAGAGGGGGCGGTAAAATATAAAGGGAGGTGGGAGATAAGGGATATAGAGGAAGGAAGATAGAGATGGAATTGGAGGCAGTAGGAGAGGGAGAAAGGTGGAGAGAGAGGGGGTGAAAAGGGAGTCATGGAGAGATAGTGGGGAACAGAGGAGAGTAGGAGGGAATAGAGTGAAGGATATAGATAGAGAGGGAGAGAAGGGGAAGATAGAGATAGATAGAGAAGGGGAAGTGAGAGAGAGAGTGTGTGTGAATGTTTGGGGTGTGAGATAGAGAGAGGGAATAACAAAGAGACACAAATATAAATATAGATATTATATAGTATATTATAACCAACCTAGACCCATATTAACCCTATAACTATCAAGTTCCGAGAGGGATCCAATCTCTCGAGGTGCAAACATTTCCTCAAGTTTTGCACTAGAAAAAAAGGTTTGCACCTTGAGAGATTGGACCCATCTCGGTGCTTGATAGATCCGAGGTTAAGATGGATCTAGGTCGGTTAATGTGAAATTAAAGTAGTTTTTATTTGATATTATGGTCTTAAAAAATAAA
>APFE031019276.1:17261-37545 GCA_000404065.3 Pinus taeda
AAATTATTAGAGATAAATAATGAAACATTAGCTTACCTATACACCATGTGATGATGAAGAGGTGTTTAAGGAAGGATAAAATTTCAACCAATCTTTAACATCCTTACAATCTCCTATCACTTGTAAGTTTAGATTGCTTGACACAATTAGGATGGCTAACATAAAAAATTGATTCATATTATTGTAGTCCTTGTTAGGTAGTTGTATTTTTGTTCTTATAGTAAATTAGTCATTCATGTTAGCCATTTTTAGTTGTATTACTTATTAGCTAGTCACATATTTTAACCCGCAACTAAATTAGTGATTTATGTTAGCCGTTTTTAGTTCGGTCACTTAAGACTGCTCATTTTTTCTAGTATTTCACTTGGAAAAGTTGTGATGACTAACTGTTTTAGTCACCTAGTCACTAGTTGCTCATTTTATACTAGTGACCTGTAAACCCATTTATTCTGCAATGTTGTTTTACCCGCAAGCAACTTGACTAAGTCCCAAGTCTAGTTATGTGTTAAGGAGTCCATCTCTTCTTTCATTGCTTTCTCCCACTTCTTCCTAGTTTCTACCTGCACTGCTTCTTCATAACATTCTAGTTCACCAGAATCTGTCAACAATACATAATATAATGACGGAGAGTATCGTTCAGGGGGTCTACTTATCCTGGTAGATCTTCTAACACTACTTTCAGGCGTTTGAGGTGTTTTTTTTGTTGTGGTTGTTGTTCTTGTTCTTGTTGTTGATCATTATGATTTTTAGGTACCTTCACTTTTTCTGTGATATCATCAAGAACTTTGTATTATCTATTTTCTTTTTCCTATTTCTTTTCCTGCATCTGATCCGTATACAAAACCTTTTTATTGAATATGGTATCTCTGCTCCTAATGATTTTGTGTTTTTCATAATCATAAAAGTGATAACCAAAATCATTAACACCATATCCAATAAAGGTACATTTCTTTGATTTTGCCTCAAGCTTTGTTCTATTTTCTTTAAAAATGAGTCTTTAAAAATGAGTATTTTACCTTTTTATCTGTCCATGCCTCCTCTGGAATACCACCATCCAAGGAAATTGAAGGCCCTTTATTTATTAGATAAACAGCAGTATCTACAGCATGTGCCCAAAATTGTAAAGGAAATATTGCATGCAATCCCATGCACCTTGCACACTCCATGATTGTCCTGTTCATCCTTTCTAACACACTATTTTCTTGTGGTGTTCCTGGAACTATATTCTCTCTGCGAATTCCATTCTCTAAACAGTACCTATCAAACTCTTTGCTGCAATATTCACCTCCATTGTTTGATCTGAGACACTTCAACCTTTTTCCTATTTCATTTCCAACCAAAGCTTTCCATTTCTTGAAAGTATCAAATACATCATATTTATTTCGAATACAATAAATCCAGGTTTTTTTGGTTGCATCATCAGTAAAAGTAACATAATAAAGAGAGCCACCGATAGATGATACCTGAGTAGGTCCCCATACATCTGTATGCTCAAGCTCTATTTTTTCGCTCTTCTTTTCTTTCCCAACTCTGAGGAATCTAACTCTCTTTTGTTTTCCATAAACACAATTCTCACGAAATTTGAAATCAACATGCTTCAAACCTGGAAACAAATTTCTTGAGTGAAGAATCTGCATCCCCTTCTCACTCATGTTCCTAAGACGATGATGCCACAATGTCGTATCTTCTCCTGTAGAGGTTAAAACACTAACTAATTTAGAAATACCATTGCATAAATACAATGTACCAACATTTTCTCCTTTTGCTATTACCAAGGCTCCTTTAGTGACCTTCTAGGTTTTATATTTAAAATTAGTCACACAACCTTGTCGAAATAAGATTTTTCTTTAGATTTAGAACAGGCCTTACCTCCTTCAATAGCCATTAATTTCCATTTTGATGTTTTATGAAAATTGTACGCATTCCAATGATTTTGCATGGTTTATCATCACCCAATCGAACTTGTCCAAAATCTCCTTAAACATAATCATGAAAATGTTTCCTATCAGGTGTGGCATGGAATGAATCCCCTGAATCTACCACCCAGGCATCAATAATATTTCTAATGAAAGAATAAAATCATCTTGCAACACATCACCTATCACATTCGCTTCATGGTCATTTTATTGCTATGCATCTCCTTCTTTTCCCTTTCGAGACTTGCAGTCTTTCTTCAAGTGTCATTTCTTCCCACATTTCCAGCACACTATCCCCGATTTGGACTTAGACAGCCTTTCCCTGACTTAGTGTGATATGTTGGGCTCTTTCCTCTTTCCATTTTTCTTCCTTTGGTATCTGCAATCAAAGCATTACTTGATGTCTCACCGGAGATTTTTCGTCACATTTCCTCGCTAAGGATTGCACCAACAACATCATCAAACTTTAAATACTAGATCTAGAGACAAAGTTACTGATGGCCATAAATAAACCATTCCAACTTTCTGGCAATCAGCATAGAAATAACATATCCCTAACTTCATCATCAGAAGTAACTCCTACAGAACTTAATTGACTGCTAACTGTATTAAATTCATTTAAATGATCAACAACAAATGCACCTTCTGACATCTTCATATTAAAAAAACGCTTCATAAGAAATAAAATTCACTATGGAACTTGAAGAAAACATGAGCATCCCATTTTTAGATGTTCTCATCATCAGGAAAGAGGATGGCTCTCTAGGGCATAAGGTATTCAGGAAGTTAACCCACACAGAAAGTTACCTTCATGCTAATTCCCACCATCACCCCGCTCAGAAGTTTGGTGTTCTAAACACTCTTGCTATCAGAGCCCTTCGAATTTCCGACTCTGAGCATCTAAATGAAGAAAAGGATCATTTAATCACAACCTTTAAGAGTATAGGCTACAAGGAACAAGAGATTAAAAGAGCCATAGAGAAAGTTGAGAGAAGGCTATTGTCTCATGAACCTAGGGCCCAAGACCAACCTCAGAGTGGTAGGGTCTTTCTGCCTTATATCCATGAGTTACAGACAAAATCGCTAAAATCCTAAAGAAGAAAAACATTATCACACATTTCTCTGCACCTGGAACAATTAGGCAAGGTATGAGATCTGTAAAAGACGATATTGATAAACATTAGCTGAAAGGGGTCTATAAAATAGATTGCTCATGTGGGGAAAGCTACATTGGTGAAATAGGTCGCTCCCTACAGACGAGGCTCAAGGAGCACGACGCAGATATTAGGAATGAAAGGTCTCGTACCTCAGCCTTGGCAGAGCACTCCGCAAAAACAAAGCACCATATCTGCTTGGAAAGCGCGTCAATTGTCGCAAGAGAGGAACAACAACATAGACGAAAGATCAGAGAAGCTATCGAAATTATCAAACATCCTCATAATCTGAACAGAGACAATGGCTTGGAGATTAGCGGAAGCTGGCTTCCCTTGATCAAGGAAATCATGAGCGCCAACACATCCCAGGTACAGCTTACCTCTTACCTTTATCATTAAATAAATAATAATTATAAAAATAAAATAAACAAATTAAATCAATCAATCAATAATAACTTAATTAATTATGATATTAATTATTGATTAATATTAATATTTAATATTAATAATAATAATTAAATTATAATATAATTATTTAATATATTATTATTAATAACTTACATTCTAATATTATTTTTTATTAGTTTCATTAATTAATTAGATTTTAAGGTTTTTTTTATTTTTTTAAATTAATATATTATTTAATATAATAATTTATTATTAATATTAATTATTAAATTAATTCTAATTAATTCATTTAATTAGTGTATATTTATATAATTTAATTTATATTTATATTTATATTTTAATATTAATATAATATTAATAATTAATAATTTAATCATATAAATTAATTTAAATACTAAATTATTAATATAGTTTTAATTTAATATATATACTAATTAATTAAATGTATATTATATTTAATTAATTTAAATATTATATAATAATATTAATTAATTTAATTTATTACTAATGTTTAATTAAATTAAATTAGTATATTATATAATTAATTATTAATAATAAAAAATATAATAATAATATCAATATTAATTTAATTCTAAATATTAATAAAAAAAATTAATAATTGTTAAATATAACAATTAATTATATTGATTAATTATTATCATTAATATAATTATCAAATAACTTGATTTCAAATAAATATTTAACAATCCCTAATTATTTATAAATAAACAAATTTCACTCAAATAAAATTAATTAATATATTAAAAAACTCAACAATATAATTAATAAATAAATTGAATGAATAATTAATTAAATTAATTAAAATGAAAGTATTCAAGCCAACATTTTACTCATCCAAAAAAAAAATCATCCCTATTATTATTTATTTCCTTTTGAGCAGCTCTTCTTTATCATCATTCATAAGTCCTGATGATGGATCCCAGTTGGGATTTGAAACGTGGCAGAAAAATGTTCATACTGTGGGTTCTCCGGAAACTAATTCAAAAGAAATACCTTATTTGAGGCCGAGGGTTTTTCATATATTTTGGCCAATGCCGACATTAAACCCTCTGTTGTTGTTTCCTTTGAAATACTAAACACTATTGACACCACTAGGCAGAGATGTATTGTTCCAAGTGCCTTTCTGTCAAGAATATCCCATTTTGTGTTTGTCATACTTGTCGACTTCTTTCAATGGTAGGTATAGACGTTTCTGATACAGATAATCTTCCATCTTCATCTTCCATAGCTAGTAGTTTTGGTCGTTAAATTTTTCGGCGCTAAACCTACCATCTTCCACCATTGCTCCCACTCGAACCAAGAACCCTTCTCTCTTGCGAGTTTATCATCCAAATAGACCTTCGGATCTTATACCAGTTGTTAGAAAATTATATATTACAGAGCAATGGAACACATAAAATATATTTCATATATATAAACACAAAAAACACATAAAACAAGAGAGACACAAATATACGTAGTTCACCTAATTTGGGCTATGTCCATGGATAAAAAACCAATCATTCCTTTTATATTATCTAGAAAAATGAAGAGATACAACCTATAGCAGATCAGTTGTAATTCCCTCTTCCCTCTCACACAATATCCTCTCTCTTTCTCGCTTAGAATACAGATCTACATAGACGTAATACAATTTTGTCATATATAGTGAGGGGTTGCCTTCTAGGGCAAAAAACCCTAAATTAAACATAACTTCTACCATCAAATCTCCACCTAATGAACCACCCAGATTAACAACGAAATTACAACATTTTACAAGGAAATTTTACATCTATTTTTAGCTTCGGGAGAATTGCCCCCGATCCCCCTCCAGGGGGGACTCCAACTAATTGTCGTCGCCCCCCCTTGACCCCCCTGGCAGCGTACATTTTATGGGTGGCGTTTCCACCACATTATGAAATAGGGTCCAATGTAGCAATACCTCTAAATAAGGAAGAAAACAAAGCTCCACACCCAACAGGTATCTATTGGTGGAGGGGATCTCAAAATGAATCTCATGAAGATGGAGGTTATCCTATAGTTACAAATTTCTACTGACCTCATTGAAGTTGGGAGTGATTTTGGGGTAGAATATATTATAGCTGGAAACCCATTAACATGATCTAAAAATCACAAGTTAATAAAACTAGAATCATAAAGAAAAAGGCCACACTATTCCAACATCTTCGTTTTTAGAGGCTCAAACGGTGAGAATTCAAACTAGGAGATCATATAACCCACTTTGTAATCTTATGTTGAGCTTAGGTACTTAATGTAGAATGGATCATTGTATAAATTTTCATATTTCTTGGTACTTTTTGGGTGGAAAAATTAAAGGATTTAGCTTGTCAGGCCCATTTTAAGGGCATGTCTTAGTTTGGCGATTTAGGTTTTGGAACATTTTAGAGCTCGTTTGAGATATAAAATAACATTTTTGGGGACATAAATTTGTGATCATATCTCTCAACCCCTAAAACTTTTTCTACACACCAAAAGGTTTCCATGTATGTGAAAACCACCTCATTTGGACCTTGTGTAGAAGTTATGCCTCACACAAGTTTATCTACCGTTTAACCACCATGCTACCAAGAAAATACCATGTTAGGCCCCCTTACTTACATATAGCTAGTCATGTGTAAAATTTCAAGAAAATTTTGTATGGCCAAAAGCTCCTACACTAATTAGGGGTTGACTAATGCAAAACCCATAATTATAACCATAGATGGCTATTAGGCTATGTTAAACGCTAGGCCACCAACAAGAGAAGGTGTTGCATTCTTTTGGTATTATTATTTTTCCATATTTAAATAAGGAATCTAGGAGTGGGATATTGGAGCAGAGTATAGGAGGTAGAATATTCTATAACAATCATTCAAGCCACAACATTTATGGAAAATTCATAGTGAAATCCATTCTTTATACTTTCATTTCTTAACTACAAAAAAGAGAGTTAACCTTACAAATAATATTTCTCCTATATGGAGTTTCTCAAGTTAATCATGTGGTTAGTTGTGTGGATAATGTGTTCAATTGCTTGTTTCTTTTATTTCCATGAGTTATTTCCATAATTTTGTGCATTACACTAGTAATATCAAAATATGAGATCTAAGGTAAAAAACTGCATAATAAAATATTTCACAATATTCTATGATTTGTTGAGACAATTTTTCTAGTGAAATATCCATGAGATTTTATAGATCATATCAGTATCTGAGCAATTTATTTACTTTTTGGGAAGTTATAGGATCCAAGAACTGTCTTAAGAAGTAAGCCATATAACCTTAGCCATTTTGGATGAGTCTAGTCGCGATAATCCTCAAAATAGGGCTACAATGTGATTTTAGAAGTCGAAAGAACAAGTCATTGATATCTCTCTCAACATATCCCTCCTCATGGTGGTTCTAGTGATTAAGTTTGGAAATTTTGGGGAAGTTTGATGGTTCTAACTAGGAATTTGGATCAAATGAGAAATTAAGAGATAATGAAGGCTCATAAAAGGAGCTAAAAAGGGACCTAGAGAAAGAGGAACTAGGTTCTACTATAATTATTCCTTCCAATATCTATTTAAAATGGAAGTGAAAGTGGGCATCCAAAAATCTAAGATGAGAATGTTTTTTATAATTTGAATGACTAGTTACAATAATTAGAAGTTCATTTTAACATCCATAGCATAGAAGTGAAAAATATTTCATTTTTGTAATCAAAATTAGAGTCCATGCACTATCCTACTGAGAAAGTTACACAAGGAAACTTAGCTATAGGTTGAACTAGAGGCATTTGAAATCCTGATTAATCCAGGTTCTACCATATTTGATATGTAAAGGACTAGTGGATACATTGGCATAATTTCAAGTAGAGGCAAGTGTTGAGTGTGCAATAGTATGTCACTTAGTTCATAAAATGTTGACTATGTTGGGTATATCTCCCAAGAACCTAAACATACACCTCAAGTATATGGGGGTTTCTACATAGTCATTTAAAAAAGCAAGTGATGGTCTTTAAACCTAGGATAGTTGATGAGGCCTGTGTGTAAGCACAATACCTAAAGAATATAGGAAACAAGAAAGAGAAAGCAGATCCAAACAAAAGTAACACCAAGATGCATCCAAAGAGGGGAAGAAGAAGCGGAAAGGAAAGGAAAAAAAGACAATAACCACTACACATCAATGCAAGGATTTAAAAAACCACTAAAAACGTTGTAATATCAACTATCACACCAAAGGTAAGCATTAAAATCTACATCTAGAGCTAAATCTCGAGTACTATAAGAAGGATACAAAAAATAAAATCCATTTTCCATGGATTTAGGAAATTGGGTAGAAGATGCTTAGATGTAGACGAAAAAAAAAAATTTCACTATAGTGAAAAATGAGATCTATTTTGTCTATTTTGTTTTTCTTCAAAGGTCAACTTCATAGAAAAATATCTAGGTATAAATCTTGGATTAGAAGTTCATGATTATTATAAACCATATATATTGGGATGGGTAAATAAAGATCTAGTGTTGAAGGTAATGAAATAATGTAATATAAAATTTTCTATAAATGTGGACTATATTAACAAAGTGGATATTGATTTGGTACAACTTTATGTGTGTGGCATAGTGTTTGGAAGCCTCTACATGTATATAAGGGATTAAATCATCATGAGGAGAGAAAACTAGTACTACCTAATCAAGGACAATAATTCTTTCAAACTAAATTAACTCAAAGGGAAATCCAAAATATAGTCAATGTTAAACAAGACAAGAGATTGATTAGTTATAGTGGGAGTTTTGTAGTACGCTTTGTTGGGTCAAGAAAAAGGTATGTTTTTTCCTTGGTAATCTCTTTATTTCACACTCATCCTCACATGGTTATCTCTGTTTATGAATAAAAGTAGAGGAAATAATAACTAAAGTCGAGTAAATGTAATCAGTAGCAAATTAGACCAATTTAAGCAGGGAAAATAGATTTTTACTATCTTCATGTGCAAAATTCATGAACTGAGTGATGGTTGCCCAATCAACAGAACAACAACATCTCACAATGGAAAGCAACAACATCAAAGGCAAGGCAAAACAGCGGAAGACCGGGCAAAACAACGACTAATTTATGACAGAATCGGATCAAGTATAGCGAAATCCTCAGGATCCCTTGATCCTGAGGATTCGCTTTTATCTATTTATTTTATAAATGTAATATATAAAGGCAAAAGGCAAAACTACACACAATTCAGAATTACATCATTTGTAACTACTCTTTTTGACATATAATATTGTTATTTTGAATGTTGTAATTTGGTGACTTAGATTAATGAAGAAAGGTTTCATTTAATTCCTCTTTGTATTCTAAGTACCTCTTAGTAGAGACTTCTGGCGACTTTGGGCCTGGTCACGAGAAGATCTACTGCTTCACTTGTGTCATTATATTTTCTATTTCATTCTTGATTGCTTGTAATTTTAAGATAATATTACTTTTGATTATTGTCAAGATCGACGATTTGATTTTCATTTGTTGTTCATTTGATATTTAGATTGATTTGTGTGTTATATGAGAGCAATAATTTTGATTGAGTTGGTTACGATAGTTCTATCTCAGATTATTGTTCCTTTCAAATAATGTTATTTTAGAGAGAATTAATCGCTTTATGCTTCTACAGTCATTTTCTGTTAGATAACGTTTGATATTCCTGTATCGTTTATTGATCAATTCAGAATTGTGGTTTGTTTCTAAATTGTTGTTCAATTTAGATTTTCTTTTCGATCCAGAATTGTTGTAAAATTCAGAATTGTTGTTCAATTCAGAATTGTTGTTCAATTCAGAATTGTTGTTCAATCTAGGATTGTTTTTCAATTCAGAATTGTTATTCAATTCGGAATTGTTGTTCAATTCAGAATTGTTGCTGAGTTAGGATTTGTTGTTTATTTAGGATTTGTTGTTCAAATACCATTACTGTTAATTATTACAATTCTCTTTCATGAATAAGAAAATCAACTTCAATTTTGGTTAAAACTGCCCACTGTGATTCTTTACAAGTTGTATAGATTTGTTTGCTTCCATGATAGGTTAAGTAGGATTGCAGAGTGCATTATGAATTTCTTTCAAAATTACTTCTTTCATAATTTATTGGATTGAGTTTGAAGAAGATAGTCATTAGAAGTTGCAACGATTTCTATTAGTTAACCTTTGAATTAACTGCATATATAGTGCTGACACTCTTGAAATAAAAATACTTGCCTCGAGTTGACAATTAATCTAGGAATCAAGATTGTTTGTAAAAAGAAATCTTAGTGCACCAACATTTTGGCATCATTTCCAAGAAGAGTGTTCCAAAGTGATTTCCCTTTTTTTACCTTGTTGCAAAAGAATTGGGTTTTAAAAATGGGAGGTAAGAACCTATGTACCTAGCAAGTAAAGTGCTTTCTTACCAGCTCGCTTTTCAGTAAGAGCTTAGAGGTTAAATAGGAATTGGTTTTTATGAATGACTAGGAATAGAAAAATAGAAAAAGAACCGAACACCCCTCCAAAATCCACAAAACCCAAGGGATCCATGAACCGTGGGAGAACAACCTTTATAGACAAAATTGTGAGAAAAGCAGAGTCTCAAGCATCAGTAGGATTCCGAGCAGTAACAGAAAAAGTCTTACTATAGTCCCTCAAGCAACAGGCTCACCTTCTGTTGCTCATGCTAAGATTCAAATCCAAATTGGAGGATCTAAAAATAGTCTTCAAGCTACAATAAGCCTACATTTTGATCCTCTTCAAGAGGGAAAATGTTGTAACTTAAGAAAAGGAGAAGGAGAAACCAGTGGAACTACTAAGGCAAGACCTCAACTATCTGAACAAGGATCTCCTATGATCCTAGATCTATGCAATGTTGCAAAGACATCTCATGTTTTTAATCCCCCACTCGAAAAACACCCCCTGAAATTCCTGAAGAGTATTGGCACATCTTTGACAAAATGGAAAACCAACCACATCAAGGTCAAACCTCGACCTTGGAATACCCCATAGTCGACCAAGTGGCCAATGTCCCCATGAAGGCTATTCCTTTGCAAAGCATCCCAACTTTTCATGGGATGATCACAAAGGATACCGACACCTTCCTGTTCGAATTTGACATCCTCTACAGAGGGTATGACTACACCACTGACCCCGAAAATCTAAAGTTATTCCCTTCTACTCTGAAAGGAGCAGCTTTAAGATGGTTCATGGGTCTAACTGAGCGTACTATTAATTCTTAGGATGATATGAAAACTATCTTCCTCACTAGATACTAGGGCTTTTGCAAGACTAGGTAGCTAAAGGATGAAATCTTTAAGATGGTTTAAAAAGATAATGAAACTCTAGAAGAGTACATCAAACGGTTTCATTATAACTTGCAGAGATCTCCACACACCACCCTACCAAAATCAGTCTTGAGAGTTATCTTGATCAAAGGAATGAAAGAGGAATGGTTAGAAACTTTAAATTGAATGGGGAAAGTGGATATTTCTCAGGAATATTATGATGAAATTATTTGCTTGTGTATCAGGTGTTCCCAAGGAAGCTCACACACAAGAGCAGCAAATCGAGATCCCATGAGAAAGGGAAACAAACCACATAGTGGAGGAGTAACATGAATGGATATTATCAACCTCCTAGAATATTTCAAAACAGATATCATGGGCACCCTCACGATGCAGTTGGACATCCTACAGGCTAAAAAAACAAGCTTTAACAGAACAAAACTTGGTCATTTTCTATCCATGCAGTCGGAAGAAGCATAGCCAACGGAAGTGTCCATTAGACATGGTTCATACATGCGCTATCTATACCAAGGGTCACGCCACTGAATAGTTTCCATCGCTCCCGGGGTTGAAAGCAGTGTTCAAGGAAGTAGAAGAAGAGGCAGATCCAGTATATCTAATGAACCAGCATTAACAGTGGCATGCCAAACCTCTAAGTATGTCACAAGATGCATCCCAATTCTTTCTTTCTTCACAGTTTAATCAGTAGCAAAACCTTGGAGCAGCATGGCAAGGCCATTCACCCTACTCAAATTGGAAACCTCAGCCATTCCCTATGGCACCATGGTCATCTCAATCCTTTCTGGCAAATGGTTGGCTAAATTCTCCTTTTACTCCTATTTGGCAAGGCAATCCCTATCAATCCCAATGGTCTGCCTCCACTTCTCAAAACATGATTTGGTCTACCAATTGGCAGTGACCTTTGGGAATATCCAACACTCCTGTGGGGATAGGTCCCCAACCTCAAACCACATTGTCATCTCCTTATCCATTACAAAAAAATCCTCAACCTCTTTTGTGCCCTCAATTACTAGCCCAACCAAATCCAAATCCCAATAACAGACTGGTCCGGCCGGTGCAAATTGTAGAAAGATCAAACTATGGGATTGAGCAAAAGGAATGTAATGAACTTAGATTTAGGTTGGGACGTATCATGACCCCCGAGGAAAATAGGGATCATCCATCAATTGAGATTGAAACACCACTTGTACATATACCACTATTTGTACATATACCAACACCTATAATTGATACTGAAATGAAATGAGGAGAAGAGATAGATCAACAGGAAGATCTAGAGGAACTCATAGTCACTTCTCCTCCATTCCCTAAAAGGTTAACGATACCTAAACCGATTGTGTACCCAAATTTTGATCTTGTAGGGGAACTAAAAAATCTTTGTATAAAAATTCCACTCCTCCAGGCTATTCAGGACGTTCCCATCTATGCTAAAACAATTAAAGAGTTATGTGTAAAGAAGCCTATGAGGAAAGAAAAAAATTCACCCATCATTCATGTTGTAGGAACCTTATCTGATTTACTCTTGGGAGAGGAAACTCGGGTAAAGTATGAAGATCCCGGAAATCCCATAGTGACAGTTTAGATATATGGCCGCTCTTTCACAATACACTAGTTGATCTTGGTGCATCCATTAATATTTTAACAGCAGATTCTTGTCAAGCACATGGAATTACAACTTTGGAACCAACCGCCACCTTACTAGAACTTGTTGATTGTTCGGTGGTAAGGCTAGAAGGAACTCTACAAGATATCACGGTCTTTATTGATTCATGGGAATATCCAGTAGATTTTCTTGTTATAAACCTGAAGAGTCGATTGGATGGGCATCCTCTGATATTGGGCCAACCTTGGCTGGTGATAGTTGATGCATATATAGGCTGCCGGAGGGGCAGCATGACTATTGCAAAGGGGGATGCTGTAAAAAATATTGTTCTATATCCCCCTGCCAGAACAAGTCTACCCATTGTAAAAATATGTAAACAACCACCAACATACCTGGAAGAAAGCATCCATTCATCGCTCATAGTAGTAGAGGCGCTAGAATTCAAATATCAGACTGAAGATGATGTTATCAAGAATTTTATCAATCAGCCAGATAATGTAAGAAATGTAAAGTGTGAAATGCTGAAAGAAATACTTGATAATGAAGAATCAGAATATCCCATGAAGGACACTAATGATCAGTACATCAAGACGACTGATGTTCATAACAGTAAGTTGGTGGAAATTGAACTAGGCAAGTTTTGAACATTAATGCTAGCTTGGACAATGATCAACAGTAAAAGCTCATTCAGATCCTGCAAAAATATAAAGGGGATTTTTGTCTGGGATTATCCTGATATGAAGGGTATAGACCCACAGCTATGTACTCATCACATCTATACCGAGAAGGATGCTTGACGTATCTAGCATCCTCAGCGAAGATTGAATGTACACCTTAAGGATATTGTGAAAGAAGAATTACACAAGCTACTGGATGTGAATTTCATTTATCCTATTTTAGATAGCAAATGGGTCTCTCCATTAGTGGTCATCCCCAAGAAAAATGGGAAATGGCATATCTGTGTAGATTACCGAGAACTGAACAAGGCAACATAGAAAGATCATTTCCCTCTCCCATTTATCGATCAAGTCCTAGATACTTTGGCAGGGAAGAAATTCTTTTCCTTCCTAGACGGCTTCAGTGGCTACAATCAGATTCAGATCGCCCCTAAAGACTAAGATACAACAACCTTCACTTATCCCTAGGGTACGTTTTCTTACAGAGTATTACCATTCGGCTTATGCAATGTCCTAACCACATTTAAAAGAGCTATACTTAGAATTTTTGTTGACTTGGTAAACGAAGGACTTGAGGTATATATGGATGAATTTACTCCATACAGGGATGACTTTGATCAAGCACTGCAAACACTAGAAAATTTTTTAGAATGATGCATTACAACCAGGTTATGTTTATGCAATTTCAAGTGTCACATGATGATGGCTGAAGGTGTAATCTTGGGACATTATACTTCTGCAGCAGGGATACAGGTAGATCCAACAAAAATTCAGGTAATTCTTTTACTACCTACTCCCCATACTCAAATAGAGGTATGTAGTTTCCTAGGATAAGCAGGTTATTATCGCACGTTTATTAAAAAAATTCACAAATTGTTGCACCTTTATATGCTTTGACTGGAAATGTTGATTTCAAATGGTCTGACAAGTGTGACACATCTTTTACAGGTTTAAAGAAGCCAGTCTCGATGGAACCAATGTTACGTGGACCAAACTGGGAGCTTCCTTTTCACATATCCACGAATGCATCAAATGCATCTATAGGCGCCATCGCCAGTTAGGAAGAGGACAGGAATCCTTATGCTATATATTATATTAGCAAAAATCTCACTCTTGCAGAACTTAATTATACAGTAATAGAAAAATAATTCTTAGCAATTATTTATGCAATAAATAAATTTATACATTACATAATTGCCTACCAAGTTTTTTTATATAATGATCACTCTACCATTTGGTATTTAGCTAACAAACCTATCACAAATGGTCGAGTGACTTTTTGGCTATTGCTATTGCAGGAATTTGACATCACTATTAAGGATCGTCTGGGGAAGGAAAACCTAGTTGTTGATTTTCTGTCTTGAATCTGAAAGGTAAATGATCCACTAGCAGTGGACGACCAATTCCCAGATGAACATTTGTTTTTCATGACATTCAAGATGCCATGGTATGCAGATGTGGCAAATTATCTGGCAGTAGGGAAGTTTCCCAGGGATTTGACAACAAGGGAAAGGAAACAAATCATTCAGTGCAACTCCCAATTCTCTTGGATTGGCCAATATCTTTTTCACACAGGGTCTAACATGTGTATAAGCAGATGCATTTGTAAGGATGAAATTTATGACATCCTGAAATCTTGGCATGACAATCATCCCTACGGAGACCACTTCATATGTCGAAGGACAGGGCATAAAGTACTTCAGATGGGTTATTATTGGCCCACTATTTTTAAAGATGCTAAGAAATACACCCATGCTTGTGATAGTTTCCAAAGGATGGGCCAACCTAGCCAATCTGATGAAATGCCATTGCAATCCAAACTAGTCATAGAACCCTTCAAACAATGGGCATTGGAATTTGTTGGCCCATTCCTTCTGCCATCGAATCAGAAAACCTACATATTGGTTGCCACATATTATTTGATGAAATGGGTGGAAACAGCGGATTTACCAAGAAGCCGTGATTAACTTCCTCTTTGGGCTATTTGTGTAGTATGGTTTACCGTGGGAAGTGATAACAGATGGGGGAGGGAAATTTGTGGGACACAAGATTACTTCCACTCTTAGAAACCATCACATTACACATAGGATCACCTCCCCTTATCACCCGCAGGCGAACGAGTAGGTCGAAAGCACCAATAAGGTCATTGAAGCGATCCTAACCAAAACAATCTCAACACATCGGTGAGACTGGACTGCTAGACTACTAGAGGCCTTGTGAGCCTATGGCACGACATGGAGGAATACTATTAGATACTCTTCGTACCAGCTTATGTTCGGGAAAGAACATATTTTTCCAATTGAATTCGAAATAAAGACTCTAAGAATGGCTCAAGAAGTGGGGTTGGATTTAATAGAAGCCGAAACCAAGCAACTACAAGAAATCAATGAACTAGATGAAGCTCGACTTCTAGCTCTGCAATGGACTGCAATTATTCAGCAAGAAAGGGAAAAGTGGCACGAAAACCTCATCAAAAAGAAGACATTTCAAAAAGGGGATTGGGCACTCCTTTACAACCTCAAATTCTAAGGCTTCTTGGGCATGTTGCAAATAATATGGCTCAGCCCTTATGAGATTCAAGAAGTACATAACAATGGCACTCTTACTTTGACTACCATTGATGGGTCTGGCCATTTTTTTAAGGTGACTGGGCATTGAGTGCATCTCTACCACAAACCACTCACCAAGGATTCTTTCTGCTAGCAGGTACGTGAGGACCCCTCCATGCAAATCATAGAGGCAGAGAGTAATGACCCTATGGCTTTTCTTTAAAAAAATTGAGATTTTTTTAAAAAAATTGTAAATAATGTACATATTATTTTTGGTTACTTGTAATTCAATTAGGTAACACAATCTAAATATGAGAATTTCTCCTATTTTTTGTGCTTGGTAAGTGTTATTCAATCGATTGAACAATTGTCATTCAATCAATTGAACAACACTTATGTTTATGTCATTGTTCAGTTGGTTGAACAATTGTTGTTCAATCTATTGAACAACACTTATTTTTATGTGTTGATTTTGTTGTTCAAATGATTGAACAACATTTTTGTGTTTTTTATTTTTCTATTCAAATGATTGAACAACATTTTTGTGTTTATATTTTTCTATTCAAACAATTGAACAACATTTTTGTGTTTTGATTTTGTTGTTCAAATGATTGAACAACATTTTTTTCTTTGATTTTGTTGTTCAAACAATTGAACAACATTTTTGCGTCTTTGATTTTGTTTTTCAAACGATTGAACAACTGTTGTTCAATCAATTGAACAAATTTTTTTTAGTTTTTTTTTAGTTTTTCAAATGATTGAACGATTGTTGTTCAATCGATTAAACAACACTTGTTGCATTTTTTTCTCGTTGTTCAAACAATTGAACAATTGTTGTTCAATCGATTGAACAACACTTGTTGAATTTTTTTCTCACTATTTAAATGATTGAATGCTTGTTTTTTAAATTGGATGACATGTGTCTGGCGGATGAGAGATAAAAATTGCTCTCATCATATGCTAACATTTGAGCAAGTCAACCGCGCAATAAGAGCGATAACCGTAGGATCTGGAGGCCCCAGATCTAATGGCAGAGATTGTGCCCGATGGGAAACCGAATTCGACGAGAGAAATAAGTTGAAGCATATGAAGGTTTGAATTTCCGTTTGACTGCTGATTTGGCAGATGAATCATTTCACAAAGTAACCGAAATAATGAACCGATGAGGAAGAGCTGGCGCTCAATTCATGAAGGGACAAGTGGCCACCTCCCTGTGAAATGTTACATAGTGGTGATGACGCGGAGGCAGGGAATTTCAAGCGGACAGCAGCAGGAAAACCGAAGGGACGGAAGAGGAAGCGAACAGTCAAGAGACAGATTGGCTTTAAGCCATGAATGGACAGAGAATAGAGACAAGGGGAACAAGGAAGAAGGAGACACTGAGATAGAGAGACAAAAGCAGAGAATAGAGAGCCAAGCTGACCTGCATAGCTAAGGCAACATCGATCAGACAGATTCAGGCTTGAGAGGTTCAATCAATCCCTGAGAGGATATCTATTGAGAACTGAGTACCAAGCTGGATTCATCCCATTAAGACCAGTTCAGGTCGAGACTTGGTAAGGGGGAGTTTTTGCACTCTAATGGCTTGGGGAATCCAAATACCACCCTACTAAGCATCATCTATTTTAGGAGACTCAAATTGAGCTCCTCATTGTAAAAAATCTGCTTAAAGAAACAATAAAGAAGGCCACCACTGAAAGTTGGACCGGAGATGTAGCCCAAGAGGATTGGGTGAACTCCTTATTAATTTGTTGTGTTTTGTCTTTTATTGTTGTGTTTCTCTTACTGTTTTCCATTTTCCAATGTTTGGGTATTTCACAATCAGATCAATCTGTTGCTTAAGATAACATAGACACACACCAGCACATGAGTCTGTAATACCTTCGTTAATTAATTAGCTGAGAACACACAAAAGTGATTTTTAGATCAAGTGGTATCAGAGCTTTAGGTTGTCAAGGTTATACAAGCTTGTGCTAGATTTAGCTATTGAATGCTAACTAGATCAAAGCTCAAATTAGGAGAAGGAGAGGCGGTCGAAACTAATCCTGAAATTGGAAGAGTCTATCCTCAGAAGACAATGTCAGAGGAAGGTTCTGTGGGGCCAGACCCTCAATTCATAGATAGTTTCCTAGCCATAAGGTCCATGGTAGAGGAAAAATATAAGGACTTTAGAAAACATAAGGATGAAGATTCATCAAGCTCCAAACAAGACAAAGGAGAAGATGTGTCTCTCCTCCATGACCACTCAAAAGGCAAAGGGAAAGAGGAAATATTTCTCACACCTCCTAATAGCCTTGAACATAAAAAAGAAGACATATTTGATTAAACTAGATGTTAAATTTTATTTACCAATATATGATGGAGAGTTGAATGCAGAAAAACTAGACAATTGGATTAGACAAATTGATGTTTATTGCAGAATGCAGAGTATTGTTTCAGACAAGAGCAAGATTCAACTCGCAAGCCTACACCTTGGAGGCACTGCCTTGGTTTGGTCGGAAGGCAAGACCCAAGATGACATGAAGAGACATGATAAGACTATTTTTTTCTAGAGTGAATTTGTTTCTACCATCAAAAAGCAGTTCTATCCATTGGCCTACATGCAGCAAGCCATAATGAGCTAGCAAACTTTTCGACAGTTGAAAGGGAAAAGTGTACAAGGATACACCCAAGAATTTAGGAAGAGAGCATTGATTCTAGGAATCCCATTAGACTCACCTGAGACTCTGTTGAAGTACATCAGTGGTCTACACAACTACATGAGGCAAACTATCCTCATGTTTAATCCCACTAGTATAGATGAGGTATCTGTTCAAACTACTCATCTAGAAGCTAGAGGAAAGAATGGAAACCCAGAAGTTGGGGGATTATCCCAACCCACTGCAAGAAAGAATAAGGAGAAAAGAAAACAGAAATGGAAAGTAAGGAAGGCCAGCACTGCACAGAAAAGCAAGGCTTCATGCACTCACTGTAAAAAGAATTGGCATGATAATGAGCACTGTTGGATTCTACATTCGGAGCTGAGACCTAAGAAGTTCAAGGGCAAGAAGAAGAAGATTGCTACAGCTATTCAGAAAGATTTGGTGTCAGACTCAGGAGATGAAACAACCATTGTAGCCACGGGTATAAAAGGTAAGAATTTTGAAGCATCTACTAGTAATTCTGCACAATCTACTATTGATGAAGAAAATGAGAGAAAAAGACATGAGATTTTCCACATTCGATTTATTTCCAAACATCAAAAGATGGATACTTTGTTTGATAGTGGCTCACAAGTAAATTTAATTTCTGAAGCAATTGTAAACAAGTTGGGATTACTAACTACACCTCACAAGAATCAATACCCATTAGGATGGTTAAATGATAAAGCACAACTACAAGTGACTAGACAATGCAAACTCAAGTTTTCTTTTGGGTCAACATTTGTAGATGAGATTGAGTTAGAAATAATTCCTTTGGATATATGTGGAATTGTTTTAGGAATTCCTTACTTGTATGACAAAAAAGATATCTTCTATAGAGCTGAGAACAAGTATCTACTTGTTAAATATGGAATCAAATACTTTGTAAGAGTTCATAAGCTCAAGGATAATTATACTCTCATAAACTCAAGGAAGATGAAACGAATGATAAATTCATGCAAACAATTTTTACTGATGGTTGCAAAGGAAAAGAAACCTGATAAAACCAATGTATTTGAGGTTTGTAATGCTAAACAACAAGCTGATATAGAAAATTTGTTTCAGATTATGATATCTTGTTTCAAGAACCTAAAGGTCTGCCACCCAAAAAGGAAATAGTGCATGAAACTAATTTGCAGCAAGATGCTCCATTGCCTAACATTGGAATGTATAGGTTTTCCGCTTTAGAGAATGCAAAAATCAAGAAGTAGGTGCGGGAGTTGCTCGAGAAGGGGTCCATCAAACCTAGCACATCACCATGTGGATCTCCAATCGTTTTGGTGAGAAAGAAAGATGGATCGTGCATAATGTGCATTACTTACCGAGCACTGAATAAGATAACAATCAAAAATCATTATCCCCTTCCTCACGTAGATGATCTTTTGGATCAATCAAAAGAAGTTGTTTATTTTTCCAAGTTAGACTTGCATAGTGGACATCATTAGGTCAAAGTTGCAGAACAAGATGCATGGAAGACTACTTTCAAGACAAAGCAAGGATTGTATGAGTGGTTGGTTATGCCTTTTGGCTTAACTAATGCTCATGCTACTTTCATGAGAATAATGAATGGTGTACTCAAACCTTTTCTCGATGATTTTTTTATTGTGTATCTGGATAACATTATGATATTTAGCAAAACATGGGAAGAACATTTAAAGCATGTTAAGCAGACACTAGATGTTTTGAAAAGAGAAAAAATGCATGTTAAACTCTCAAAACGTGCATTTGGCAAGACATCTTTGAATTATTTGGGACATATAGTAGGGGGTGGTGAATTGAAGATGGATTCCTCTAAGGTGGCATTTACTGTAAACTGACCTAAACCTAAATATGCTACAGAAGTTAGGAGCTTCTTAGGAGTAGCACAATATTGGAGAAAGTTCATTTCTAACTTTTTCTTAATTACAGCTCCCTTACATGCTTTAACAGGATTGAACAAGGTGTTTCAGTGGGGAGGCAAATAGCAGAAAGCCTTCGACACCTTGAAATAAAATATTAGTATAGC
>APFE031019279.1:0-10673 GCA_000404065.3 Pinus taeda
ATAATTGTAAACCCGAAAGCAATTGTAGCTCGCTAGCTCTGCAACTTTCGGGCTAGAGTTTTTAGCCTCCCTTTTATGACGTCGCACTGCAAATTGCTCTCGCAACAATGGGTGACTCATTCTGCATCCGCGTCATTACATCTGCTGATCCCTTTCAATGGCAGCGTCTGAGGGGGAGGCTCTCAATTCCTCCCCCAACATCAATGCTGAGATGTCCAAAAAGATGTTAGATGACACAAACCAACCTCTTCAAGGTAATGCACACGGCTCTCAAATAGGCCAAAAACTGTAGGACAACAATACATAGAAGACTCCACCTAGTGATAAGCCGAACAATCGAGAGAACAAAACAACCGAAGCGCAAGGCACTACAGAGGCACCCAAAGCCACCTTTGCTACATGCAGACCAATAGCAACGAAATGTGCCAAGATCGAGCTACCGAGCCACAGGATCAATGGTGAGATCTAGTACAGGAGAGACCATGAGCTGATTGGCAAATTCATCAGCTTTTGGCAAACTGAAAAAGCCCTACATGGATGCATTAGGGCCAAATGGAAGCCAAAAGGGCAGGTAACACTACAACTCCGACCCAAAGGATTCTTTACTTCTATTTTTAACTCCCTCGAAGATAAGAATCGAGTCATGGATGAAGGCCCCTACTTTTTCAACTCCCCATGTCTCTATCTTAGGGACTCGATCGAAAGATTCAACCAGAATAAAGAGGACTTTAGTTGGATGCTTGTCTCGATTCAAATCTACTCCCTGTCGCTGGAATATTGGGATGAAGAATCCATAAAGGATATTGGCAACGGTCTTGCCAAATTCAGTAAAATTGCACAGGAAACAAAGCTGAGACGGTACACCTCTTATGCTTAGATCTGCATCTTCATGCACCTCGTGCAAGCTCTCCCCGACTCAGTAAGTCTCTCTCATGATGATTATGAATGGGTGCAAACCTTAGAATATGAACATGTGCCTTTTAGATGTAGGAAATTCCATACCCATGGACATTTATTCCGTGATTGTCCTATTAATCCGCCTCCATGTAAGCCCTCAGATTTTTCCTCTACTCCTGATGTTGAAGGCTTCACTAAAGTCCAGAACTGGCGTCGACACAACAAGGAATCCCCTCCTCCGAACCCCAAACCCCCCTCTCAACCCCCGCTTCCTCCCTCTACTAGTAATAACTTTGAAATCCTTGACACCACTATTTTTGATACCCCCCTCTTGGAAGCCATCCCCAAGGCCCCGCTTAGCTCGACACCTGAATCTAGCTCTGGCCATCCTTACGACATGGAGGTTGACAATATTGGGGATAATGAGAACGAGATCACACCCATGGAAGATGAAAATGAAATGGTAGATATACGAGACCTAGAAATCTTCACTCTTGAGCAAGCATGGAAAAAAAAGGACTTTGATGAGATCTCGGAGAAGCAGATCGAGAACCTAACTGTGGCTTTTTCCCGTGTGCAAGAGAATAAAAAATCCCTAGGCATCCAGTAGGGAAGCCCATGGGATGAGAAGAAACTCTTCAAAGACTCAAAGAAAAGAGGGAGGAAATCTGATCTACAGCGGACTATTCTCCTCGGAGAGAAGCTTGTAGAATCTGTTAGGTATCCCAAACTTACCATGTTTTTCCCGCCCCGTGAAGGAAGTTCTCAATGAAACTCACCTCGTGGAATATAAGGGGTCTAAATGGCCCCTTAAAAGTCCGTACGATCAAAAATCGGATACAGATGGAAAAACCTCAAGTCTTTTTCCTACAGGAAACTAAATGCACAAGTCAAACATTTGGCCCCATTCTTTCTAAAACCTGGCCACGGTGTCACTCCATTGCAGTTGATGCCTCTGGTGGATCAGGCAGTCTAGCCATCGCTTGGGATCCGAAAGCTGTTTCAATAATGATGCCCACGTTGCTCACAATCTAATTCAGACCTCTTTCCACATCCATGGGACCAATCTACATGGGCATCTGTCTAATGCATATTTCCCTGAGGAGGCTGCAATGAAAATCGATCTGTTAAATACGGTAGAACAACTCAATTCTACCAGAGCTCACCTCCTTTGGATCCTGGGGGGTGATTTTAACATGATCACCAACTTGGACGAAAACAGAGGTGGCAGAGCAAAACTAGAGGCAGACAACACCCATTTCAAAGACTTCATCTAGCGGAACTCATTGATCAATCTTCCCTTTGCCAATGGAAATCACACCTAGAAAAACAAGAGAGTGGGCACTCAACGGATAACATCCAAACTAGATATATTTCTCCTTCCACACAATGCCATACATATTGGAGGCGATTTCCAAGCCACAATTTTGCCTTTTTCAAGGTCGAACCACTGGCCCATTTCTCTACAATGGACCAGACCAAGGGACCGCATCAAAATACCCTTCCAATTTAAGGATTTCGCGCTCTCCCACCCAAGCTTCAAGGAAATGGTTCACTCCGCTTGGCGGGCTTTCATTCCTCCTCCAGGTTCCAAGATGTTCCAGTTTCAACAGCACCTCAAAGATCTCAAAGCCCGCATTAAAGAGTGGAACCATTCTACCTTTGGTAACATCTTCCAACAACAAGGCCTCTTGGAATAGGAAATGGAGGAGCTACAGCTTCGTATCATCCAAGAAGGCCGCAACGAAGCATGTGACCTCAAAGACAAAAGTTTCCTCTTTCAGTTGGAGGAAAGAAGACAACAAGAAGAGATTCATTTGTCGGCGCATTTCGAACCAACTAGTGTGGTTCATCGTGAGGACAAGTTGAAGATATAGATCCAATTTAGCATGTTAAATAGTCTAAGCAGAGACTCCAATGGCTAAAAATACTAACGACTACTTTTTGACTTAAAGACCCAAGTCAAACTTCCTTCAAATAATTTAATATTAATATTCTTCTTACTATTACCATTATTCTTCATATTTACTATTATATTTATGGAGCTAAGTTAAACTAGGTGAAAAAGTAAAATAGATCAATGGTTAGTTAATAATCCATTTATTTATTTAAATTATTAATTCATTATATATATATATATTAATATTTTTCAATACCTAATATTCTAATAATATTTTATTTAATGTTTAGTTATTAAAAATATTACTTATATAAATTATTAGATAAAAATATATAATCATTTTAATAAGTTAGGGGTTCTAAGCACACTTGCCACCCGTGCTCTTAGAATCTCTTATGAAGAGACCTTGGAAATGGAGAAGGCTCATTTCCTAGATGTCTTTGTGAAAAATGGTTACAATAGACACGTGTGTCAAAAGGCCTTCCTCAAGGCTAAGAAGGAGCCTTCAATCCGTAGGGATCCTAATGATCGGGTCATGGGGGTTAACCTTCCTTATAACCAAGTGGTCACTGATAGGACTGCGAGGATTCTGAGAAAGTTTGATGTGCCCGCAACTTTTAGACCTCTTAATACTATCCATAGCTCCCTCACGTCTGTGAAAGATCCTATTGACCCTAAAGACATGAAGGGCGTCTATGTCATTCCCTGTTCTTGTGGGATACCATATATTGGTGAGACAGGTCGCTCTATCAATCAATGGATTAGCGAGCATTCGTCTGACTTGAGGCATGGTAGGACCAAGTCCTTAGCCCTCACTGAACATGCCGAGAAGACGATGCATCATGTATGTATTGAAGAGGCTCAAGTCATTGCTAAAGTTGCTCAATTTCACCATCGCAAGTTTAGAGAGGCCCTGGAGATTGAAAAAGGCCGAAAAATCTTAATAGGGCTAGAAGATGAGCAGTTGCTGGTTCCCAACCCTGTCTTCCTAGCCTCCGCGGTCCCTTCTTGGTAAGATCTTAGTGTTTATTGTTTCCTTCCCTTAGAGGTTGTTTCCCTTGGTTTGTTAAGATATTTTTATGATTTTATTCTCGATTTGATTTGTTCCCCTTTTAACTATCACCCTAATAGTATAATTTAATCCTTTCTATTTACCTTTTAGTATTCATAAGCTATTAATAAGATTTTAATAAAATGGGTTTCGAACCATTAATTGTATTTATTACAATTATTTATTATTCATGTAATATTTTAATAAAGTAAAAATATTTTCCTTCTATACCTTCAGAATTAAAAGGATTATTATAAATAATTAATAAATTAATAATATACCATACTATTATTTTTATAATAAACAAGGAATGAATAATCTAATAAATTTTCCTTTTATATTCTAAGATTATTTATTTGATTTGTAAAGCTACCATTAAAATTGTTTTATTTATATATCTGTTATTAGCAACCTAGGAATATTAATCATAATATATATATTTTGTTTAATAAGCGAATAATTAAAAATAAAAAATAAAAAATTAAACCATCCTTAAAATGTAAGGTATTTATTTATCTTTTTATTAGCCTAGGTTTTTAAAAACCTATTCCTATTTTAACATATTCATTAATATATTTATGATTAATTAATAAATAAATAAAGTATTTTCAAAATAAAGTAACTAATCAATATTATTTATTCATTTATTCATTTCTATTTATTTAGTTTTTATTTTTATTTTTATTTATTTATTTTTAAGTAAGATATATATAGTTGTATATTTAGAATAATTAATGAATAATTCGGTTAACAAATGAAGAAACATTTAAACTAACCTTAAAAAAGTAAGAATTTTTTTTTATATAGTTTTATTATTATTAATGATTATATATTTTATCTAATATTTATATATAAATATTTATACTAACTAATAAATATTATTAGAATATTAGGTATGATATAATATATATATATATATATATATATATTATATATAATATATTATATATAAATAATATATATATATATATTAAATGAATTAAATTTAATAAATAAATGGATTATTAACTAACCATTGATCTATTTTATTTTTTACCTAGTTTAACTTAGCTCCATAAATATAATAGCGAATATGAAGAATAATGGTAATAGTAAGAAGAATATTAATATTAAATTATTTGAAGGAAGTTTGACTGGGTCCTTGAGTCAAAAAGTAGTGGTTAGTCTTTTTAGCCATTGGAGTCTCTGCTTAGACTATTTAACATGCTAAACTGGATCTGTATCTTCAACTTGTCCTCACGATGAACTACACTAGTTGGTTCAAAACGCGCTAACAAATGATTAATTATGTGATTTCGCTGAAAATTCTCTAAACAATGTTATGGATCATAGAAGTCTAAATTCCTTAAGAAGAGATTCTCTCGAAACAAAAATCCCGGATCAAATGGTTAAAGGAAGGAGAACGGAACACTAAATTTTTCCACGTCTCTACCATTCAACGTAGGATGTGTAACAATATTAGCTTTCTCCTTAGCCCAACAGGAGAAAGACTAGAGGAGCATCAGGCCATAGAAGTTGAATTGGTCTCTCATCTCAAATCGGTGGTGCAGGAAGACCAGTCTCACACGTGACCAACAATTACCAAAATCCTACAACATATACCAGAGCTAATCACAGAGGAGCACAATCATCTTCTTCTTCGCCCTGTCACTCTTTTGGAAGTTGAACAAGCTGTCCTACAAAACAAGGAAGGTAAAGCTCGAGGACCTGATGGCTTCACCTTCAACTTCTTTCATCATTTCTGGGATTTGATCAAAGATGAGATCTCGCAATTAGTGGAGGAGTCCAGATCCATGCATTGGCTTCTCCCTTCTCTTAATGCCACTTTCATAACCCTGATCCCCAAGGAGGACAAAGTAGCCACGCCTAACAAATTCCACCCCATTTCCCTCTGCAATGTCATCTACAATATCATCTCCAAAGTTATTGCCAACAAGTTAAATTCGTTGCTTCCTTTGCTCATCTCGCGTGATCAAATTGTTTATGTAAAGGGGCGAAAAATCCTGGATGGCATCATTCTCACTCATCAGATTATGCATTCGCTGAAGAAGACTAAAAAGCGAGGTATGCTCCTTACGATTGATTTATCAAAAGATTTTGACAAACTTAATTGGAATTTCATTCAACAGATGCTAGCAGCTTTTCGTTTCAGCCCTCCTTGGATAAGACGGGTCATGAGCGTGATATCCTCTTCCTTTTTCTCCATCCTAGTCAATGGTATCCCCTCTCATCCCTTCTACCCCTCTTGTGGCATTCGCCAAGGTGATCCCCTATCCCCCTTTCTCTTTGTGCTCATGGGCAGAAGGGCTAGTTCGGACCATCTCTCATGCCCTTCATTCACATCATCTTCGTGGCATCTCCATTCATGAGTCCCCTGCTCATACCCACTAGAAATTTGTGGAAGACACTATGCTGTTTGGTCATCCTTCTGCCCATGAAGCCTCCACCTTGAAGAGCTTGCTCGATTTGTTTGCCAAAGCTTCAGGAATGATTGTCAATGCCTCCAAGTCGCAAATCTTCTCCTTTAACACTGCTATTATCATTCAACATCGCATTGCTAGAATCCTCAGATTCTCCATTTCTAGCTTGCTCGTCAAGTACCTTAGAGCCCCCTTGATTGTCTCAGCGCTCAAACACTCTTCTTGGAGATCTCTCTTGGATAAACTCGAAGCTAGTTTATCCTCCTGGACCTTTCGCCCCCTTAACCTTCCTAGTAGACTTATTCTGGTCAAGTCTGTCCTTCAATCCATGCCACTCTATCTTTTCTCGGTCCTTGCAGCCCCGAAATGGGTCCTCAAGCAAATCAGATCTCTTCAGCGCAACTTCCTATGGGGAGCATTCAGACAGAACAGAAAATGGGCCTTGGTCAAGTGGAATATAATCCGCAAGCCAAAGCTATTGGTGGGGCTAGGCCTCCATGAACCTCAGCACAGCAACACTATCATGGGGGCTAAGGTGTCGTGCCAATGGCTATCCTCCCCCTCTTCCCCATGGGCGAAACTCTAGAATGCCAAATATGCCAACCATAGACCCCATTCAGAGCTCATTCTACTTTCTATTGTAGAAGCAGGCTCTCTAATCTGGAACGCTACCAAGAAACACCATCTTCTTATTTAGGATCATAGTTTCTAGGAGGTCTACAATGGCCGCACAGTTAGGTTCTAGACAGACTCGTGGCATCAGCAACCCATGCTCCTCTCAACAATCAAACCACCCCTTCAATATGATTTGATTGCTCCTCTGGAGGCCACAGTTCACCAATTCTGGGAGGAAAACCATGCTTATGGATACAAGCGCTGGAAAATGGTTGCAAGATGCTTGAACAACCAGCAAGTTCAGGCTCATCTAGCGCTAGAAGAAGAACTAATCAGCAGGAAAATCAGATACTCGGACAAGCAGGATATCCTTCGCTGGGGACACTCTCCCAAAGGTAAGTTCACCACTCAGGAAGCCTATGCCCTGATGACCCAGACTCTCGAACCCCCTGACCCCATCTGGAAAGAGCTGTGGTCACTATAGCTTTGGCCCAAGGTTTCCTCATTCCTATGGTTTCTTTGTCACAAGAAAATCCTCACATGGGACAATTTAATGAAAAGAGGCTTCACTAGGCCTTCCGGATGCCCCAACGGTAATAATCAAGAGGAGACCATTCAACATCTTATGCTGACTTGCCCTCTGGCTACCTTATTTTGGGAAAGTGTGAGCTCCAAGTGTAGAAGAGATGGTCGACAGCATGAGCACTTAAGTACTATCATTCGTAATTGGCCAGCTGCACCCCACCGGAGCAATATGCTCAACTCTCTCTGGAGGCACATTGCATGTCTCATCTTATGACATATTTGGAAGGAGAGGAATAGAAGGATTTTCAAGAGCTAGTCTAACCCTCTGGAAATCCTCTCATTCAATTATTGCTGTAATCTCCAGGAAACATTAGCGCTGCAAAAATGGGAGAAGGAAGATTTCCCTATTCTGCCCTAGGAGCAACAAGTTTGGAACAATTGGCAGCTCAAGCTCAATCTAAATCCTGAGTCGATTGGTTGAAGAGTCCCAAAGGCAAATCCTAATGGAAAATGGGTCTCCCTTGCAGAGGGTGTCATAAAGCTCAACTTTGACGGAGCCTCCAAAGGTAATCCTGGGGAGGCAGGTTTTGGGGGAATTTTTCGCAACCATAAAGGCAAACGCATGCTCGTTTACTATGGCTCTATGGGATGGGACACCAATAACTCTGCAGAACTAGAAGGTCTATGGCATGGTATGCAGCTAGCCCAACTCCATATTTTTTTCCCTATCGAGATTGAGGGCGACTTCCAAATCATCATCAACATGATCAGTAAGATCCTCTCAGGCTCCCTTTCCTCAAGAGTAGCCGACAGTTGGAGGCTCATGGTAAGATTGGAACTTATAGCTGAATGACTGTAAGAGCACAGAGCCATCTACCTCAAGCACACTAGAAGATCTTGCAACAAAGTGGCAGATATGCTGACCAACAAAGGGGTAACGAACGCTGAGACCCTCTCTGCACAGTCCCTCCCCAGTCTCAATGATAGCAAACTCATTCAGGAATGCACTCAGTTGGTGCATCAGGACAACTTCACCCTGGATGCGGGTGGGCGTTGACGTGATGGAGGTTACGATCTGGCAGTCGAGCGCGTGGCAATCCCACTGGTTCACCAACGGAAGGCAGGTACTCACCTCTGGAACAATTAAGTCGATGGGAAATCACCCTACGCGACATTTATATTGGTGGGGAGGCCGAGACACCAAGAGTTTCAACATGAAACCTCAAGACCCTATGACCCCATCCTTAGTTGAGAACTCAGAAGCTTTTATCTAGAATTGTGGTGCTCGGCCGCTCTCCATGTCAAGACAACTCTTGCCTGTAGGTTCTCGTCGTTCGCTAGAAGCTGAAGTGCACAACCTTTGCACCACGGTTAGAAAGTGCTGCCCAGTAGCCTCCTACATTAATTTCATCCCTGGATATCATCAATCGCCTAGGCCGTTTTGTGCTCAGCTCCTCCCTGCTCTATTCGGATTTCACCCCCACCTTCCTCTGTTGGGACCCTCTCTCATTTCCATCGGCTCTCACGACTTCTGTGCTACAATTCCAAAGCTGAGGCACCGCATGAGATGCCGCAAGGGAGGCTCTAGGCCTAATCCCTCCCCTTCCCCTTCCTCTTACTCATCCCCCTCTCGTAATCCCAGTGAATGTGCACCCTGTTGTATTCATGGATGTGGTCAAGCTCGACACCTCCCTCCCTCCCCGTGGAATGTTACCCTCGCCTCTCACCATTACATTTATCCTCGGCCTGCTTTCATCGCCTCTCCCCCATCTTCTGCGCCCCCTATCATCCCACACACCTCCTCTTATGTTCCACATGTTCCTGTGCCCGTAGATATTAATCCCTCTCGCTTGGCCGATGAAAAAAACTCTGGCCCGCTCGAGAGAACTGGGATGACTGCAGGCAAGCGTGAAGCGGTGGATGACTCTCCTCAAAGGATTCCCGATCTAGATCCCGATGGAAGCAGCTCTGGCCAGCTCCAGAACACCAGGACGACTGCAGGCAAGCGTGTAGCGGTGGATAACGCTTCTCAAATGGGTCCCAATCCATATCCTTATGACAAGGAAGGAGGGCGGTGCAGAATTGAAGAGGAATCACCGTCCGATGACTATGGACTCTAGTGCCTCTTCTTTTCCTCGCCATCATGTCTAGTCTTCTGAGCATTTTGCTAGTTTTGTCACCTATGTATCTAAGTGTGTCTAAGCTGGTCTCTGTAGTTAAATTAGTTCTTAATCAATGTACGATTTGGTTTCCCTTGGTGGGAAGCTCAGTATTTTGGCTTACAGTTGTCAACTCAAGGATGGTTTCCTCTTGGGAGCCAACGTTCAAATGCTTCTTAGGCCAGTTTCCCCTTGCAGCCAACTCAATTTTTGACATCTTGTTGACTGTATGGCAGCACTCTGATGCCTAGAACTCTCTGTACCATCTGTTACATTAATAGATTTAATCTTACTTAGAAAAAAAAAATTGTAAACCCAAAGCAACAATGGTAAATAAAAATAGATTAATGTTATAAAGCCAAGTTATAAAATAAGGGGATCCAAAACTTTTTTAACATCCCTCCATTCTTGGTGTCTTTTTATAATTTGTAAATAATGTTTTTTAGAGTGAGGAGGAAGTTCCTCTCCTCTGCAACTCAAGAGATATCAACACTTTTGTAAGGATATTCTAAGCTACACATTGCCATTTAAAGTTCACGGTTATCAGGATTTTTTCTTTTCAAACCTAGATTTTGTAATTGGATGTCGGGCTTCCACTTTTGCCACCTTCTCCCTTTACTAGGAGATCTTATGATTTCATAAATATTATTGGAGATAAAATCAAGGGGCAAAGCATAGAGAAGAGGTTTCATTAATTTGTATTTAAATACTTTTATTTCAAATGGAAGTTTTATATTTTTGATGAAAGACCTCCTTAAAATGATTTTCATGTTCAAGGCTAAGGTTTTATGTGAGGGTGAATGTTTTTTGGATTAGATATCTAGTTCATTAGCCTCATATATTTGTTGTTCTTTTTTTTCTTTTTTTCCTGGTAGGCTCAATTCATATTTATCAGTAACTCTTTACTCATAAATCTACTATAAAAAATTTGATTTAAATTCCATTGGAATGAAGTGAACTATTCTCTAATTCTTGTGGTTAATCATTGAATGTTTTAATCTCTTTGAATATAGGATGTTTCATTATCACAGTATTAACTAGTAGAACTACTTGATTAACCTGAAATTAATGATTAGAGAGAGATATTTTAAAATCCAAATTAGTTA
>APFE031019296.1:0-22266 GCA_000404065.3 Pinus taeda
ACCACTCATGCAGCGCCAACCATCAGAGGGCGAAAGCGCTTGACAGAAGCTGAGCGACTGGCTCAAGATGCAGAGAAGTTGTAGGACCACCTACAGCCCAACGCAAGCAGAGACAATCACCTGATCGGTACACTAGATACATGGCTCTTATGAGCAAGTGTGTTGTGACTGAGCCATCCTCTTTCGAGGAAGCTGTGGAGGATCCCGCATGGGTAGACGCCATGGTGGAAGAGTATGATTCTATTGTCAGAAACAGTGCATGGGAGATTGTTCCTAGACCGGAAAGGAAATCAGTGGTGGGTTCGAGATGGATCTACAAAGTTAAGCAGGCAGCTGATGGGAGTGTGGAGAAGTACAAGGCAAGATTTGTTGCCCGAGGCTTTTCACAGATTGAAGGGATCGATTATGAGGAGACCTTTGCACCTGTCGCAAGGTATTCTTCCATACGGACGATTCTTGCTCTCTCAGCGCAGATGGGATGGAACATTCATCAGATGGATGTGAACACTGCGTTCCTCAACGGAGTCATTGAGGAAGAGGTGTACATTGAGCAACCCGAAGGCTTTGAAGTCTTCAGCAGCGAGTCGCATGTGTGCAGGCTCAAGAGAGCGCTGTATGGGTTGAAGCAAGCACCACGTGCTTGGTACACACGAATAGACAGCTATTTCACAGGACTTGGATTCTCCAAGAGCGAGGCGGATCCTAACCTATACCAGATTGTGGTGGAGGGTAAGTTACTTATCATTGTACTGTATGTTGATGATTTGATTCTAACAGGTGATGAGCTGTTGATACTGTCATGCAAGAAGGATCTTGCTACAGAGTTTGAGATGAAGGACTTGGGCCTCCTTCACTATTTCCTAGGATTGGAAATATGGCAGCGCAGTGGTGGACTGTTTGTTTCTCAGGGAAAGTATGCTCGGGAGATACTGAAGAAGTTCAACATGCATGGCTGCAAGCCTGTTGATACTCCTCTTCTTGGAGGTTGGAGGAAGGAGGATGCCACTTCGGGAGAAGAAGTGGATGCCACTGTTTATCGACAGTTGGTGGGGTCGCTGATGTATTTGGTCAATACACGACCTGATATATGCTATGCAGTTAACCAGCTTTCACAATCTATGGTTAAGCCTACCAAGCTCTTCTGGAAGGCGGGCAAGCATGTATTGCGCTACTTGAGAGGCACATCGGGATATGGTTTGTGGTACAGACAGGAGGATGAGGTGAAGCTCTGTGGCTTCACGGGATGACATCAGGTACCATCATATCAGATATTGTGTGCAGCGGAGGATCATTTTACTTTCGTACATTCCAACGGAGGATCAGGATGCTGATATTCTGACGAAGGCTCTCACCAGGAGAAAATTCGAGTACCACCGAGGCAGGATAGGGGTTGCTGATAATCCATATTTTGTCGAGAGGGAGTGTTGAGATTGCAACAAGATGATGGAGCTTAGTGAAAAGAGTCGCCTTCACTAAGTGGGCCCGCAGGCTATTTTGGCGCAAGTCTATTTTTAGACTATGTCTATTTTTAGACATATGGATCATGTCTATGGATTGCAGGTTGCTGTTTATGGATGATTGATCAAGTTGGGAAAAATAGATGGACTTCTATTTTTGATGAAAGTGTGAGTGATCACAGTGTGAGTGATCAAGTCTATTTTTAGACTGGCTGTCAAAAATAGAAAAGTCAAATATTATTATCTCACAATAATATTTGGACTATAAACTTAATCTTATTCTCTTGGAGCACTTCAGTTCGAGCTACGGATGTGGCACATGCAATTGCATGAAGGAAATACGTTGTTCTTATGGGTTAGTTGAATATTTGCATGCATGACTTCAGTTAGAACTCAAGTGAGTTGAGTTTAGTGGACTGGAGGTGCAGTTGATGGAGTTGTGTTCAGTTTAGCTTTGTTAAACTGGTTGTATTTAGTCTAACTGGCGAATAGACTAGAGATGAGTTGGGTGAATTAGTTATTAATTAATTCACAAGTTATTAACTCATAATACAACTAATGAATACATCAGTTAACTCAGTTGCATGTCAGTGCATGTTCAGTTCAGCAGGGACAGGTGTTAGAGAATCAGATTGCTATCAGTTGTGACTATAGTTGTGCATCAGATCTTGCAGAATCAAGGGATTGAGTATGCCAATGAGTTTGCCCACATTGTAGCTTGTGCTCACGTGATTTAGCCAAGTAAATACATGGTTGCCTTGGAATCATCATCAGTTCTTGTGCAGGTATTGAGCAGCGGAGGCAGGCAAGCAGCGAAGGAGATTTGAGCCAGAGATTGATTCAGATCTGAGCTGTATTGTGTGTAATAGAGGTGGAGATACTTGTGAGAAGTATTATGTTGTGTAATGTTATGTGACTCAATCATTAATATACAGATAGTTGGGGTTTTTAGCGAGATGCTTTCCCCGGGATACATACTGTGTTAATATGTGAATGCTCTTGATGTTTTATTGTTATTGATGCTGCTATATTGATGATCAACGTAGAGGAGCTTATGTATTGTGTATGTTTTCTGCAATAGTACATGATCAAGATAATCGCTGTTGAATATGTGTTAAATTATTCAAAATTTCTACATGGACACACTTATGGACCACTGGAATATGGCCCAAAGTTTCTACATTCACTTGGCTGCTTTATCATCAAAGAATTCTTTTTTGGATTGTAGATTACTGTGGTGTGGTTTCTGAGAGGAGTTCGGATTTTCCGCAGTGTTCATCTTTATATGGTCGACGTTTCGAGTTTAAACCTAGACTCATCATCAGGACTGATGTATGGAGAAAAGAAGGAAAAGGGTTTGGTATAAATATGAAAAAGGTTATATGCAAAAACATGGCCGACTCAATGTTTGTTTATTATAATTTTAATTATTTAAATTATTATTTAAATCATTAACTATGATTGTTTATATTATTAATTAATTTATTATTCTTAATCATTATTAATATTATTATTAATATTCTTGTTTATATTATTATTGTTACTCATTATTTAAATTATTGTTATTAGTTAATATTTATGTCCTTAATCCTATTTTTATTATTTACTTTATTGTTTCTGAATTTACTCTAATTTTTTCCTGTCCATTAGTTATTATTATTACTTATTAATTATATTTATATCGTATTCTTATTGTTATTAATTTTTATTTATACTTATTATCCTATATTATTTTATTTATTATTATTTATTTGTATTAATCATTATTTCAATATTTATTATTATTATTTATACTTATTCTTATTGTTAATTAATAACTATATGTAATATTATATATATATATATATATTATATATAATATTATATATACCATAATAATATGAATATATACTATATTTGTGTAAAGACTGATCTAATATATTAAAAAAGAGAAAAAGATATTTACAAAGAGGCTTTACCCTCTGAGAGAGTCATGAATCTCTCTCTGTCAAGAGACCATTACAAAACTGAGCTTGTTTACTGCTCTTACAACAATCAGAGCAGGAAAACAAAACCTTGCAAACAAAATGCATTAACCTGTCATACTTAAACTGGAAAATTGACAAACAACATAAGATTACTAGCCTGGACAGCAAACGATATATCGTCGCGTGAAGAGTTTTGATGAACAAACAGAAAACAAACATTATACTCAAAAAACCAGAGGCCTGCCTAGTAGCTTCCTCCGCTATGTGGTCTTTATCTGGGTGCTTCGCCTCCAGTACCTTCTTCCTCGTCCGATTCAGGTACCCAATCTATCATGAGACCATCTTGCACATCAGTGAGCTTTACTCCTGGGGGGAGCTTGGGAATCAACCGATTGCGATGGAAATGGTCCGGCCACTTCTTCATTTGGTCTGTCTGAGCTGCATCTTGCTGAGATTCCGCCTTTCCTTTGTCTTTCTCCTCCATACTTGTCTGCTAATGACTAACACTGTGATCCTCCAGTTGATCTTGGACTGCCTTAGTTCTGGGGGAGTGAAGCTGGTCCGTAGAGGCTGACTGTGCGCTGGTGGTGTCCTCCTCCTGCATTGAATCTTCTAGAGGGGTAGGGGAGCGTTCCCCCTCTGAGTTCTCAGAACTGACGTGTTCTTCCTCTTCTTCAGAGAAAATCACCGTAACCATTGTCGTAACTGTAGGTCTATCTAACCTGCTCTTAAAGCGAAATTTCGCAGTTTGTACTGAGTTATTGAGCGAGGTTTCCGAGTCCTCCGAGGCTTGGGTGGCGGGGTAAGCCGTTGATAACGGTGAAACTCTTCGTGGAGGCGACCTACCCCTGCCTCTCGTTCCTCCCCTGTTTCCTGCATGTCGGCCCCTTCGTGGAGTCACTCTAAATCGGGGCGGCATCTTCAAAATTGGCAACCAACCGGTCACACTCCCCCCCAGCAAATGAAGACCCGTGTGCAGAGAATTTCCCGAGTTCACGTTGGTGACAGTGCAGACTCCTGCTCTGAGTTGCCCCATTGCCCAATTTCGCCCCAAATCCTGCAGAGGGAACTCAATAATGCACTCTTGACTCCCCCAATTCTCTGTCTCAGACAGAAGTGTTTCTATCGGAGCCGGAGAGAGGAACCTTACATTTAACGTCAACCCCCAACTGGTGTGCCAGGGATTCTTCTCTTGTGGTGGCTTCACCCTTTGTGGCAGGGCGAACCAACCTAAAATCCCTCCTTCGGCACTCTCAGGCCGAAACCTATCATACTCTGCACCACCATCCAACGGACTGTTCGCCACAGCACTGTCTGAATTCTCTCGGCCCTGCTTCATTCTGCCTTGGTTAATGTTTTTTCCTCCCTCTGCCTGTGTACCTGTTCTCTGCACTCGTATTGAATTGCATTCAATACCCATCACCTCGTCAATTGAAACCATACGAATTTCCTTCCTTGCCACCTGCCTCCATGTGCCTGCACGTGGCTTCATGGCATGCGTCTTAAATTTCAGGTGAGTCACCCGCATCCGGGTATTAACTTATGTTAATATTATTATTTATGTTATTCTAATTATTATTATTCATATTTATTATTTATTCTTAGTTATTTATTATTAATTCTTATTATTATTATTTATATTATCATTTATTCTTATTAATTATTGTTATTTATTCTTATAAATTATTATTTATATTATTATTTCTATTATTATCAATCATATTTATTATTGTTGTTGACTTAATTAATCATAAGTTAATTATTATCGTTTATATTATTATTATTATTTATTCTTATCTGTCCTTATTATTGTTACTATCTATACTAATTATTCTTATCTATAATTTTTATTATTTATTCTTATTAATTATTATATATGTTATTATTATTAATATATTGATCCTAATTGTAATATTAAATTTACATTAATATTTATATTGTTATTATTAATATTATTATCTATGATTCCTATTAATTATTCTTATATATAATCCTTATTAAATATTCTTAATAATTATTATTTATACTATTATCTATTTTTTTACATTATTATATTATATTTATGTTATTTATTGATATTGTTAGCTAATTAATTATATGTTTATTATTATTACTCATATTATAATAATTATCCTTATTTATCATTAATATTCTTCTTGTCTAAGGTTTCTGATGTGCAGCGAAGTTAATTTATTTTCAAGGGTTATTTTATTATTCATCTACCAAGATGTTATGCTATTTAAAGAGTTAACATAACTAGATGGAAAAGTTATTATGTTAGCTAATCAGCTTAGATACTGAGGTCCATATCTGACCTAGCTACAATTTTTATTGAGATCATTCGTGGGGGGTGAGCAAAGAGTTCCATTTTTTGCTAATTTCCAAGCCTCCATCCCTATTAAGGTTTCTAGGATGTTTTATGATTTCAATAGCTTCTCTGACCTTACGCTTGAAATGGTGATCTTCATTGGCAATGACCTTGGTGTCTTCAAGGCATATATGGTGATTAGTTTTACCTACATGCTCAGCCAAGGCTGAAGTTCGGGTTCTTTTGTTACGGATATCTGCACTATGCTCTTTGAGCCTAATCCTTACGGATCTACCTGTTTCTCCTATGTATTGATCCCCACAAGAGAAATTGATGATATATACTCCTTTCTGCTGAAGTTGCTCTTGGCTATCCTTAATAGATTTCATTCTTTGTTTAATGGTAGACCAGGGTTTGAACGCAGTCTTTAAATTTTTCTTTTTGAGGATTTTAGCTATCTTGTCAGTGACTCCTTGAATGTAAGGAAGGTAGGCATTAGAGTTTGGGGGGGTCTTTCGCCTTGTTTTTATTATTATCAGATTTTGCCTTTTGAATGGCTTTGTATATGCTTTTATTGTTGTACCCTAGGTTGGCAAATGTTCCTTTTAGGTAAGAAATTTCTTCCTCGGTATGGTTTATGTCAGAAATTCTACAAGCTCTAGTGAAGAGGGTTTGCAGCGCCCCCATTTTTTAGGTTGGGTGGTGATGAGAATCGGCATGCAGGTAGTTATCGGTATGGGATTTCTTTCTAAATACTTTGTGACCTATGGAACCATCCTTTCTTCTTATGAGGAGAATGTCCAAGAATGGTATGCAATTATTTTCTTCTACTTCCATCGTAAATTTGATGTCTTCAGACATGCTATTAAGATGGTCCAAAAACTTGTTTAGCTCATTCTCGCCATGAGGCCAGTTGACACTGGTGTCATCTACAAACCTAACCCAAGATTTGGGTTTCAATGGATATGAATCCAGAGCCTTCTTCTCAAATTTTTCCATGAAAAGGTTTGTCACAATTGGCGAGAGAGGTGATCCCATAGCAACACCCGAAGTTTGTTCAAATATTTCACCCTGGAAAGAGAAGAAGGTGCAGCGAAGACAAATTTCAGCTAATTTTGTAGTCTGGGGGTTTGCTACTTCTTTAACTACCTGAATTGCTTCGTCTAGGGGGATTTTGGTAAAGATCTGGACTACGTCAAAACTAACAATTTTATCTTCGGGATCAAGCTTGGTATTTTTAATGTATTTTACAAATTGATTGGAGTCTTTAATGTAAGAGCTAGTCTTGCCCACTAGCGGGGATAGAATGCTAGCGACATACTTAGCTAACTCATAAGTGGGGGACCCTATATTGTTGACTATAGGTCTTAAGGGGACATCTTTTTTATGTATTTTAGGGGCTCCATAGATCCGGGGGGTGATTTCACTATTAGGAGTCAATCTCTTTTTTAGTTTATCATCAAGATTGGTTTCTTTAATGGCTTTCTTTACGAGATTCGCGATTTTGGAGATGGGGTTTTTCTCTAATTTCTTGTAGCTATCACTATTATATAAGTGGTCTTTCATTTTGTTAATGTAATCTTCATAATTCATAATGACTGTGGCACCACCTTTGTCAGCCTTTAGAATTACAATGTCCTTATTATTTCTAAGACTTTTCAGGGCTTTAAGCTGTTCAAGGTTTAGGTTTCTTTTAGGGGGTTTTGCTTTTCTTAGGATAATGGCACATTCTTGTCTAATGAGTTCTTTATCTTCATCCTTAAGAGTCTTGCTTTTTAGGGCTTTAAGTTGTTCAAGGTTTAGGTTTCTTTTAGGGGGTTTTGCTTTTCTTAGGATAACGACACATTCTTGTCTAATGAGTTTTTTAACTTCATCCTTAAGAGTCTTGATTTTTAGGGCTTTAAGCTATTCAAGATTTAGGTTTCTTTTAGGGGGTTTTTCTTTTCTTAGGATAACGGCACATTCTTGTCTAATGAGTTCTTTATCTTCATCCTTAAGAGTCTTGCTTTTTAGGGCTTTAAGCTGTTCAAGGCTTAGGTTTCTTTTAGGGGGTTTTGCTTTTCTTAGGATAACGACACATTCTTGTCTAATGAGTTCTTTATCTTCATCCTTAAGAGTCTTGCTTTTTAGGGCTTTAAGCTGTTCAAGGTTTAGGTTTCTTTTAGGGGGTTTTGCTTTTCTTAGGATAACGACACATTCTTGTCTAATGAGTTCTTTATCTTCATCCTTAAGAGTCTTGCTTTTTAGGGCTTCAAGTTGTTCAAGGTTTAGGTTTCTTTTAGGGGGTTTTGCTTTTCTTAGGATAACGACACATTCTTGTCTAATGAGTTCTTTATATTCATCCTTAAGAGTCTTGCTTTTTAGGGCTTTAAGTTGTTCAAGGTTTAGGTTTCTTTCATGGGACAATCTCATCAAAAGAGGATTCCAAGGACCCTCATACTGTCCTAATTGTAAGAAGCAAAGCAAAACTATTCAGCACCTCATGGATTCTTGCCACCTAGCCAATCAATTATGGGAAAAACTCACCTTCAGATGTCAACAAACTTGCAGAATATCAGGAGATATTACAAGTACCATTTGAAATTGAGCCCCTGCTCCCTACAACAGCAAGCTTCTAAATTCTCTATGGACAATCGTACCAGGTCTACTGCTATGGACAATTTGGAAGGAAAGAAACAAAAGAATTTTCAAAAACCAAAGCACGCCACTGGAAATAATTTGGAACAGTCTATGCCAGAACATTCATGAAACCGTGGCCCTCCAAAAATGGAGAGCAAAGGACCCCCCCCCACTTAGGCACAAGAATAGAATATTTGGGAAAACTAGAATATTCGGATTCCACGAGTTCAGGATGATCACAATGAATCCACAATCACTATTAAGCCTCCCACTCAATGGAATCCCCCTCCAAAAAATATGATCAAACTAAACTTCGTTGGGGCCTCAAAAGGCAACCTAGGTAAAGCAGGACATGGAGGCATATTCAGAAATCACGAAGGCAAACCTCTATTACTATACTTTGGATCAATTGGCTGGGACACAAATAATTGAGAAGAACTTGAAGGATTATGGCAAGGAATGAGTCTAGCTAATCAACATAACTTTCATCCTGTTATAATAGAAGGGGATTCTCAAACCCTCATCAACATGGCTACCAAAATACAAATGGGGACCCCAGCTTCAAAAATAGCCACTAATTGGAGAATGGCAGCTCGTCTAGAACTAATAGAGCAATGGATAAGAAACAGAAGAGCCATCACGTTCATTCATGTCAAGAGAGAGGGAAACAAGGTTGTTGATCTTCTGGAAAACACAGGAGTCAAACATGATCAGGTACTCTAATCAGGATCCATTAGCATCCTAAATGATAAAACTCAATCACAAGAATGTACTAACTTGGTGCACAAGGAAGCACAACTCCTGGATGTGTGTGTAGGTAGGAAATGATATGCTGGCGAGGGAACAGGACGACAAGTGGCCTAGCCACATGGCCCTCCGTAATCCCACACACAAAACCATAAAACGAATTAACAGTAGCAGTAAATGGCATTTAAGCTGGCACTCTAATCAACCTAGCTGCGTCTACCCGCCTCGACTATGCTTAACGACACCCTCTGGTAATTTCAACTCCACCTCCTTTGTCTCTATTCCTTCACCTCTACAATGTCATTGTCCACTCGCTACAACAGAACCAAGCTCATGCACTGCTACGGGCAAGCGTTGCCGCATTCTATGCTGCATTGAATTTGGCCTGGGTAATCATTATTTGCAGAGCTTTATTTGCAACCTCATTCTCCATTATGCGTCTGCTGCTATTCCTTCCTTTGAGTCGATCTCTAAACCTATTGTGCCTTCTCAACTCTCTGAGTCGCCTCCTAGCAGATATTATCTTCGCTCCCGCATCAAAATGCCTAGGCTCTGCCATAGAATGCAAAGCAGAAGAGGGAGTAGTAGAGGCAGACTGCCTCTCTCTCCACCTTCTCATGCCTCAGACTCCTCATCACCCTCGGTTCATTTGGTCTCTGCCTGCTATCCAAATACTCCCAGCGGCTGCTCATGAGCTCTCCACTTCCAACCGACACAATTTGCCTCTCCAACCATTGACATTCCTTCTAGCACACAGCAACCCCTTTGCTCAGACTAGTTCACTTATCGTTGCTCCCTGAACCAACCAGTCATAATAGCCACCATCTCAATTACCTTCCATGAGGAGCCAGCCAATGAAGAAGGAAGCCCAATTTGCGAGGAGCCAGCCAAGGACGATGGAAGACCACACTGCGCAAGGGAGAAGAAGGACAATCCTCAGGACAAGAACACTGCGGAGGAGAAGAACCGTGACCCTTAGGCGAAAGACAACATGGGTGCGATGTAGCAGGAAGAGGACGACATTGATCCATACAAGTGTTTCATCATTGAGGAACACTTGTCGTCACCACATAACACCTGACTTGCTAGCATAGCATGCCACACGACTTGCCACGCGTCATTGAGTCTCAGGTTTCTGGAATTACATCAATAGGGTTTTTTTATGCATTTTTGCAAATCATGCTAGCTACTGTGATTGATTGTTGATTTCCCTTGCATAGGCAGCAAGTTCAGTTTTGCAATTTCTTTTTTGAACTGGACTGGTTTCCTGTTTTGGGCAGTGACAATCCTGTTTTGTTGTTATATGCCTTAAACCATGGCATGGACATGCAAAGGCCAAAGCCTCAGTATATCACTATGTTTTAGTAATAAAATTTAGAACTATTTAGAAAAAAAATATTAATTGGAAAAAAATTCCAAATCATATAATTATATTTCTCATTATTTTTTATGTATAAGATAATTGTAACCATCTTTAGTTGACCAAACATTTCCGCTATATGACTTGTAACTTTCAAAATGCATCTGGGACACATAGAAAAATGAATTTATAAGACATCCCGAACTGCTCAATTAAGTGCATGATATCTAGGACATGTTTGAGTTGTTGGAGTAACTACATAAAATATGGATCATCTTCAAACTACTAGATATGGATTTTATGGTGCTCTTCTACAAGTTTCGTTAACGACTACAAATTCACAAGTATACCATTATATAAATCGTAATTATATATTAAACGTTTCTTAAGTTATCAAGCACCAAGAAAATATTCACAAAACAATCTTCACTTACCTCATGTCTCCTTATCAAATAAAATAAACTTTTATAAATGCGGAATAAGATAGTAATGAAAGGTTATTTCATTAAAATGATGAATACAAGAATAAATAATAGGTTAACTAATGGTCAAATTAATTTCAAAATGGAGAACCAACAATGATCCCATCTAATTATATTCTCAATGGATCAAATAAAATAAACTTTTGTAAATGTGGAATAAGATAGTAATGAAAGGTTATTTCATTAAAAGGATGAATAAAAGAATAAATAATAGGTTAACTAATGGTCAAATTAATTTCAAAATGGAGAAACAACAATGATCCCATGTAATTATATTCTCAATGGGTCACAATTGAGAAAAGTGCTAGAAACATATCAACTTCCAAAATTGGTTGTTGACTTTGGGAAATTTTCAAATCTTACATTTATGGTTCGAAGTATTTGGGAGGCTTGGGAAGTTTTCAAACATCACCTTTTTCCACAAATATACTTCTATTCATACATTTTTATCATTCAATAATCATTATATTTGTTGGTCTTCCCCATGCTACATGATGCTAAAACTTTAGTAAAATTAACCAAATAATAATTCAATGGATATTTATAATGGACTTATCTATTTATTCAAGTTCTGGGAGGATTTAAAAACAAAATTTCATGTTTATAAGTATGGCAAGAGTATGATTGAGTGGGTGGGTCTAGGCTTTAGCCATTAATAATACTTCCTTTGGTTGGAAGCACTTAGATTCATGTCATGGTGGAGAGACTAGAAATGGAATTAATATTAAGGATTTATAAAATATAAACTATCAAATGAGTGTGGATTATTTAGCTACATATTAGTCATATATATTAAGTTAAATAAGATTATGAAATTGGCCCATAAATAATTTACTTAGCTATTTTAGGTCCACTTAATTTGGTAATCTTTTAGTGATCCTAAGAAGTTTGTTCTAATAGTCCTTGCTTCTAGGTGACCTTCCTTTTCCTATTCCTTGCTTCGAGGTGACATTCCTATTCGCTAATTTCTAAAGTAACTAGGATTATTATATCTCAAGAAATGTCTTCAAAAATATGAAACTTCCAAACACTTTTTATGATTTTGTCCCTTTGCCAAGTCAATCTAGGAATTAGCCTTAAACTTGTGGTCCTATTTTCCACATGTGTGTAGCTAGAAATTCCTCTCCCTTTGGTGATCATCTCACTTGGAAAGCAAAGTTCTAAATAGTAAATAGGCTATTAAAGTAAATATTCTATGTTCCATATGTAAAAAAGATGAGTTTTTAAAATTATTTTTTTAAATGTTCACCTAATACGATGGAGCTTTAATGTGTGATAACTTGAACTTCTAAATCTAGGTACAAGACTAGAAGGTAGAGCTAAAGGTGCCACATATTTTGATCATTTATCATATTCCATGTGTGGGCCCTTTCTACCATGAATAAGGACCCCTAAAGCTACATTATTCTCCTACATCAATTCATCCATACCAATCTAGCAACAAGTCAAAATATCACCTAGTTCATGAACCTAATGAATGTCACTAATAATTTTTGGGAACATCATAAATTTTCTTTTCTCATTTAATAGAGAATAATAAGGTCCCTAGGATGGAATTGGCCATATTGATGGAGAAACACCTTGACTAATGTAAAAAATGTAGTTGGTTCCTTTCCCCACATGTTAATAAGCTACCATTTACATAGTGGTGTTCAAACCCAAATGACTATGCCTCTCCAATGGAAATGGGATTTACAATTTTTTCTTACTCTTTATTTATATATGTATTGTGGCTAGTTCAGAACCTTATTTGGTTTTAGGCACTTGCTTTCTAACTTAAATATGACTATTTTAAATTTGTACTTGTAAATTTTAGAAGGCTCAATCGGTTTAGTTTTTCATAATACTATAAATTTAGTTGTTACATTTTATTAATGATAAACAAATTTATTTTATTTAAAATAATATCTAAATATAATTAACCTTATATATTTTTAAGATTTAAAAAATAATTAAAAAGAAAAGAAACACTTGATTGATAGGCATGTCTATTTTGGAATAAGGTTTTTATAATGTTAATTTAATTATCAATAATACTATTAGGTAGATGGTAGGTATTTAACCTCCATAGAATATTGTGGAATATTTTTAGTAATATACACAAATGAAAGGTTGATATTTATCTCCAAAGTAATTGTGTTATTTTTATTCTTCTAACTATATTGATTAATTAAAAAAATGGCATATGAACAAGTGTCATATGAAATGAGTTATGATTTTTTTAGCATATGGTATTTATAAGTCATGTTATAGGACCATGGTATTGTACCAAAGCCTATTTACAAATTATGAATCTCCATGGTCAAGTAGGGGTAAATCTCCATGAATAAGGATCATGTGACATGTATTTTTAAATGTATATATGTTTAAATTTTATTTTAACCATTTTTATAATTAGTAATAATTAAAATATTTTAAAATAAAGTTATAATTTAGCTAGTGTTATGGTTTTTTTTAATTTTAATAATGTGAAATGTATTATGAAATAATTTTTTCACACAATTGTCATTGAACTTAGAAATTATGTTTGGGTAAAAACTGCATAAACAATTATAACCTACATTGGTCAATTTTAATTTGACAGTGCTCAATAGACAAATCAAATCATATAGTCTTGCTTTAGAAAGAGCTAAGGAATTGAGATGTTAAGTGGATAAATTAATTGACTACTCACACACAAGGACTTGCATAAATTTTGCATTAGTCAATGCAGGTTTTCCATTTTTGAAATCTACAAGTTTAAGGCAAAAGAATAGTTCTTTGAAATTCTTTCATTCCTCAAGTAGTGAATTGGAACTCTAAAAGTATGTACATGAGTCAAATAATAAATGCAACTTCTACGATGAACTTGGAAATAAGTTAAGAGAGTTCACAACATAGGTTATTCTTAGGCTTCAGACATTCTATAAGAAATTATGCAACAAATCCAAATACAAGTTATTATTCATTTTTGTTACAACTATGATATTTGACTTTGTGCTTATCTAAATACTTATATTTAACAAAAAAAATTGTATACTAATTATAATTTATTTAAATATAAAACTAAATCATTGAATTTAAATTAAACTTAAGTTTTGTTGGGTGTGGAGCTTGATTATCTTCGTAATCGTTCAAAGGTTTTTGTTTCAGCTGTGGTTGGATCCCAATCCCTGATGGGGGGGTACGAGAGGGGTTTTCCCCCAACTAATTCCACCGGGGGGGTCCAGGGGGGCACGAGGGGTGGTGGTGGTGGTAGCCACCTATCCCCCCCTGGAAGGGGTTTGAGGGTAGCGCTAGACAAAATTTTCCTTGTAAAATATTGTAATTTCGTAGTCAATCTAGGTTGTTCATTAAGCGGAAGACCTGATGCTAAAGGTTATGTTAATTTAGGGATTTTTTCCCTAGAAGGAAACCCTCAGTGTATATGAGGGAATTCTATTACAGTTGTGTATTATTATGGGTGAGCAGAAGAGAGGAGACTGTGTCAGATCAAAGAGGAAGTTACAATGGATTTGTTGTAGGTTGCATCCCTTCATTTCACTAGATAATACAAAAGAAAGGATTGGTTGTTTCTCCATCAACATAGCCCATATTGGGAGAACCAAATTTGTTGTGTCTCTCTTATTTATGCTTTTATGTGTTTGTTTTTATGCAATGTTTTATGTGTTCCATTACTATGTTATTTAATTTCTAACAAGTTTTAACTTAAATTTAATATAAAAGAAAACAAAACAATTCTAATTAAAAAAATAAACTATTTTATTAGTTGACAATGTTTCCAAATACAAAAGAAGAAACTGAAAGAAAAATTGAATCTTAACCTACATGTATGGTTGGAGGAAGATCTTAGTCATAATATACTCGATAGAGACCTTAAAGGATTTTTTGAATCTTAATGCCTAATTATCATTTGTACCAACACCTCATAGAGACTTCAGGTTATTATTTTCATAATGATCAGGGAAGCTAACCTTTTATTAGCATACGTTATTCCCCTCACATGAATTTGAGAACAAAAGCCATTGTAGTCTATATTTTTTAATTCCCATATTGTTTAAAAAGAAATGATTGAAGTTGATAATTTTAATAGAATACTTAAAATTACAATTATATATAAATATATATAATATATCTTATATATCTATTATTATATATATATATATTATATATTATATATATATATTATATATTATATATATATATAAAATGAGAGTAAGAATTATTCTAAGGTTATTCGTAGAGTTGTGTGGGGTTGAATCGAAAATAGTTTTGGTTAAGGACTTCTCAGTCCTTTCGTATTTGATCCTGAGAATGTGTGTGGGTAGGGGCTTTAGCCTCATTTAGATGATCTTCCCATAGTCAACGTAGTTGTAGTCTCCTATTGATGACCCCCCTAATAATATAGTGTTAGAATGTTAGATCTACTAAACTAGTTATCTGTCTAAGAAACCAACAATATATCAACATATAAATAAGAAAAGAAAGAGAACAAGGAAAAAGAATACAATAGATATACGTGGTTCACCCAATTGGGCTACGTCCACAAGAAGGTTGTCTTCTTTATCTCCATAAATCTCCTACAATATTACAAAGGGAGAAACTACAATTAGCAATATGCTATGAGCACAAGATAAGATGTGATGGTATCACAAAATGGTATATCACTTAAGAGGCTCCCTAGACCTGATTATATACCCGGAGATGTGGAGGAATTACTCTCACATATTGAATGCGGGATAATAAAATTCTCCAAATAACACCTCTTTATATAATAAATGGATACACAAATATATTATGCCATAATAAATATGGGATATAATGTATTACTCTTTTACATAAGATTGTGGACAACTTCCAACCTAATAGAAAGACATTATTATCTTCCGAGGAATATAATGTATTCCAACACTCCCCCTTAATAATTGTTGGGAGAAGGGCTCATCCTAACACTAAGGAAGGAAGGAGTCATTACTTCTCCCCCTTGATGACAACTTCCCTCATCCCAAGCAAAGAACGAAGATGCACATACTTTGCTTCTATTAAGGATTTGGTGAAGATATCAGTTGCCTGCTTCTCAGTAGGACAATACTCTAGAGAAAGAATACCTTCGGTGACAAGACCTCAAATATAATGAGAATCAAGGTCGAGATGCTTCATCTTGGAGTGATATAAGGAATTATAAGCAAGCTAAATTTCACCTTGATTGTCACATTTCAACACAGTGTATGATTTCAGAACTAGACCAAGCTCGGTAAGAACATGTCGTAACCAAATGGCTTCTTTAGCTTCTTCTCTGGTTTCTCTATACTCTGCTTCACATGAAGATAAAGAAAGAGTCTTCACCTTCTTGCTGGACCAAGAGATTGGAACTGAACCAAGTTGAAATATGTAACCAGGAGTTGACCGTCAATCAAAACTATCACTTGCCCAATTAGAATTTGTATAACCAAAGATTAAAACGATAGCACTACTCGAATAAAATACACCATAATGCAATTTCCCCTGTAAATATCGGAGAATTCTCTTGGCTACCTTCCAATGACTTTCACGAGGTTGCTGCATGAATCGGGAAACTATACTGGCCACAAAAAGAGATTTGGTATATTGTGAGTTAAATATATCAATCTACCAACGATATGACGATAAAGAGTAGCATCAACCGGTGGAGTGGTACACTCAATAGTTAACTTTACACTAGATTGAAATGGCGTAGGATCAGGTTTACAATCACTCATTTGGAAATGAGCCAATAAATCTGTTGCATACCTAGGTTGAAAGAGAAAAATACCATTGGCCATATGCCAAATCTCAAGACCCAAGAAATAGTGCAATGTGTCAAGATTTTTCATCTCAAACTGATTCTGAAGAGAAATTTTCATATCTTGAATTAATACAAGTTGGCTGCTAGTGATAATTAGATTATCCACATATAAAACAATAATGAGGACATTATCACCAAAGTTCTTAACATATAGATTTGGATAAGATATACAATGCTTAAAATCATTATTCAAGAAATATGCATCAATTTTATCACACCAAGCCGTAGATGCTTGTTTGAGACCATATAAAGATTTGTGTAATTTGTATACTAAACTTGAGGATTCAACAGAAATAAAACCAAGAGGTTGTTGCATATAAATTTATTCAATAATATCACCATTTAAAAAGGCACTTTTAACATCCATTTGATAAATTTCCCACTTATAAGTTGCAGCAAGTGATAAAATGGTTCTTATTGTGTTCATTTTAACAACATAAGGAAATGTTTCATTATAATCAATACCTCCAAGTTGATTAAAACCTTTTGCAACTAATCTAGATTTTCTCTTTTTGATATGTCCTTCTGGAGTGAACTTAGTTTTACAAACCCATTTACAAAAAACTAAATTCTTTCCTAAAGGAAGAGGAACAAGAGACCAAGTCTTGTTTCTCAAAATAGATTCATATTCAGTAGACATAGCTTGTTTCCAATGAGGATTACCCTTACCTTGAGCATAAGTAGTAGGACCATTTGTGGCCAAAACTTTGGTCATAAGAGCAAAGATAGATCTAGTTCGACGAGTGTTGGAAGGATTTCTAACCTCAGTACTTGCAGATTCAAGAGTTTTCTGAGCCCAAACAAGAAGAGTAGAAGGAGCATGAGTCACTTCAGGAGCTTCATGACTTTCAGGTGGAATACATGAGGGAGAGGAAGAATCAAGATCAATAAGAAGTATATAACTGGAAGAAGGAGTAACAGGTGGTATTGGTAAATTTAGGGTAACATGAGATTCGATAGACTCAGGTGGAGAAGAGACTTCATGAAATTGAACATCCCTTCTAATTATAGCACTTTGATTAGAAGAATCAAACAACCTGTAAGCCTTGGAATTATCATCATAACCAATGAAGATACACTTGTGAGATTTGGGTTCTAACTTTATCCGTTTTTCATCAGGAATATGAGCCCAACATTCATAGCCAAACAACTTAAAATTACTAATATCTAGTTTATGTCCATTACATTTTTCCTCAGGGGTAACACGCTTAAAAACTTTAGTAGGAACTCTATTTAAAATAAAATTAGCACAATGGATGGCTTCAACCCAAAATTTCTTATACAGTCCTTTAGAATAAAGCATACATCTATCCATTTCAACTAAAGTTTTGCTTTTCCTTTCAGCAACACCATTTTGTTGAGGTGTGTAAGGAACATTCTTTTGATGTTGAGTACCATGTTTAGATAAATATGCATCAAATTCTTGCGTAACAACTTCCCACCCATTTTCAGATTGCAAGGTTTTAATACTCTTACGAGATGAATTTTCAACCATGGATTTAAATTCTCGAAATTTTACAAATGTTTCACTTTTATTTTTCGAAAAATAAACCCAATATTTTCTACTAAAGTCATCAATAAAGGTAAGAAAATAAACTGCATGAGATATTGAAGGAACTTCAAGAGGACCACATATATTGCTATGAATTAATTGCAAAGGTGCTTTAGCATGCCAGGCTTTACCTTTATCAAACATTTCTCTATGATGCTTACCAAGAACACATCCTTCACAAACACCAATAGTAGAAGAAATATTAGGCATACCGTGAACCATTTTAATTAGCATTTTTATTTTACTATAATTCAAATGACCCAATATTTCATGCCATAATTGACTTAGTTCATCATCATGAGCAACATCGGAATAAAAGGGTTGTCTCTTAGTTGAATTAAAACCAAAAAATTTATATAAACCAGTGGTATGATCAACAGGACCAGAAGAGACTACTTTGCAATTTTGGTTGATATCTTTAAGAACATATTTATTAGGCCAAGCTTCAAATTTAAAACCTTTTTGACATGCACAATAGATAGAAAGTAAGTTGATGGGCATGTTTTGAACAAGAAAAACATCTTCCAATTGACCATTAGCAACATTAATATTACCATAACCAATTACAGAAAGTTGTTTACCATCACCAATAGAAAATTTCTGAGATGAGTGCTTTTTAGTGTCATAAGATGTAAATAAAGAAGCATTACCAGTCATATGTTTAGAAGCACTAGAATCCATTATCCGTTCCACATTAGAAGAAGAATTACTAGACGAAACAACAGATGCACATAAAGCTACTTGAGATTCATTAGAATTTTTCTTGTTAGCTTTAGCCATTAAACATTTTACTTTAAAGCAATTCTTTTTAGGATGATTAGTTTTACCACACTGCTTACAAGGATCATACAGTTTCTTCCTCTTACTAGTTTCATTATGTGCATGAGAAGCATGACCATTATTATTAGTATGATTAGAAGTGTGTGAATAAGAACCTTTAGCATTATTAAAAAAAATTAGGATTCTTATTATGTGCCATAAGAGCTTTATTATCTGAGACTTGTCCTAAAGAAATCAAACTTTGTTGCTCATTTATCAACCATTTATAGAAATCATCAAAAGTAGGTTTCGTGGTACTTTGAGACAATTCAAGAGCCTTATTGATAGTTTGGATGAACATGTCAAAACAAGATGGCAATTTTTGTTCTACAAGAATGATAAGAGCATTGTTTGTCTTCTTGTAATCTTTACCACAATTATTTAACTTTTCATTTAAGGTTTTCAATTCAACAAGATATAATTCTACTCTATCAAAATTAGTAGGATTTAGCTCATGAATCTTCTTTTCAAGGTAATAAGAAGAAACATCATCAAATTTATCAAATAAAGAAGCAAGAATTATCCATACCTCAACCGAGTTGCCTTTTGCCTCAATACTTACCTGAAGACTATCTGAAACAGTTTGACCAATGAGCCCTCTTGCTTGATCACACTTTTCTTCCCATTTAATCAAGGCTTGAGCATTTGTAGTTTCTTGTGTTCACCATTAACCAACCTCCATAGATTCTTACTCCTGAGAACATCAATCATTTTCCTTTTCCATGCAAGATAGTTAGAACCAACAAGTTCAGGAAAAAAAGCTACTTCTGAAGTCATAATGATAGAAATTTTGACAAGAAATATAAACCCAAATGCAAGAAATGACAAGAGAAAAAGTGGATAGAAAACTGTAAAATTATCTAGTTCATTCTGTTGTCACCAGAAAACCTGAAAAAAATTGTCAATCTTAAATCAACGATAATTTTGCTTTTGGCACTCCGTTTGAGCTTATTTTTTCTTTTGAAATTAGGTAGCTCGGTGAGAGGAACCCAAATATCTACTATGTTCTGGGAAAATCTACACAAAAGGTAATAGATTTGACAAAAAATTCAGGTTTCAAAACAAAAAGCACCCAATAATGCTCCAAATGCTTATTATAATCAGATTTTGTGGCGCAATCACTCTACATCCACTTATGCGGCTAAAATTATGATCTGAACCCTCAGTCTGCCAATATTCTGCCATGCAAAAAAAGGACCAAAAAAACTAGATGAAAATCACAGATCTCACAACCAGAATATAGATCTCCTTAAGGAGAATCCAAAGCCCATATAGATCTTATAGAAAAAAAATCAAGAGCCCCTTGAAAAATAAAATCTGCAAAAAATTACATAAAAAAGTTAGGGTTATGAGAGAAAAAAATAAAACACATAGAATCATGCCCAGATCTGAAGAGAAGCCTAATGGCGACCAAATAGAAAGAAAATCTATAAAAAAGTAATGAGTGCCCAGATAACAAAAAATGAGGATGCACGTTGATGGTTAAATTCAAAGAAGATGCTAGATCATAGTAGCCATGGCTCTGATACCATGTTAGAATATTATATCTATTAAAGTAGCTATCTATCTAAGAAACCAACAATATATCAACATATAAATAAGAATAGAAAGAGAACAAGGAAAAAGAATACAACAAATATATGTGGTTCACCCAATTGGGCTACATCCATGGGAAAATTGTCTTCTATTATCTCCATAAATCTACTACAATCTTACAAAGGGAGAAACTACAAATAATATGATACAAATAGCAATATATTGTGAGCACAGGATAAGATGTGATGGTATCACAAAATGGTATATCACTTGAGAGGCTCCTTTGACCCTATTATATACCTAGAGATGTGGAGGACTTACTCTCACATATTAAATGTGGGATAATATAATTCCCCAAAATAACACCTCCTTATATAATAAATGGATACAAGAGTATAATATGCCATAATAATTATGGGATATAATGTATTACTCGTTTACACAAGATTGTGGACAACTTCCAACATAATACAAAGACATTATTACCTTCCAAGGAATATAATATATTCAACATATAGAAGCTAATCACAATGAATTTAAAATACATATTTTGGATGATTCCTCATAATATTCTAAAACTAAAAGAGAAAGATGGTATACAATAGTGAGTTCAAAGTGGAGTGTAAGTGTGAGCACTAATATGCCCTGAGAATATACCTGTTTGGTAAGTAGACCACCCAAATATCCTCCACGCAGCTTGAAAGGAAGTTGTTTGATGATGACACCATCCCACCAATAGTTTGTATCATAAGCCTATACAGTGTCCCAGTGGAGCAATGCAAAGAAAATGCCTTGTATGGTGGAATGGGTCTCAAATGGATTGTATCTGAATTATGAATTAGAAATCAAATATTAAACAAATTCTATATATCAGGCATCTCATTTAAATCCAATTTGAATCATGGAAAACTATCAAGAAAACCAAATGGTGAGCTAAAGGCCCACAAGAATTCATGTTTACTTCGCTTCACTTCAAAGTCCCATTTCCTAGTCAAATTTGGAGCTACTATGGTTTTTTAAAACAAGAAAAGGGCATATAAACCCAATGCTCACCCACTTTCTAATCCAATGGAAAATGTTGGGGACTTCACAAATCCCCAAAAGGCTCAAGTTCCAAGATTATCCTGAAAGGGTTGTTGTGAAAAACATGATGGATGTGAATACTAATAAGTTCTTAAGGTTAGCAAACCTCATCAGGTGACATAGGACAAATGACACCAAGCTTGAAATAAGAGATCCAAATTTTTCTCCAATTAAACGTTAACAAAGGTTTTTTTAATTATAATATGTGTGTGTGTGTCTATTGAAATGAAGGTTATTGGATCATTGTTCAACTTGCAAGCATTGTCAATCATTGATACTTTTAATGTCCATTTTTGGAGGTTTTTTTTGGAAGAATAATTTAGTGATAATGGACATTGTGTGAGGAGCTAGGGTTTTATGCTTTTATAGATCCTAGGTAGGTGCCATAGTAGACCAAGGCACTATAATATTCAAAGTACAAGGGCTCTTAGCGAATGCCAAATCCTTTTCCCCTTAGGGAATCAAATGAAGGTGGAACTTGGCTCAATCGTTCAAGGTGTGATGGTCCTTGGGTGATATGCTATTATGCTTTT